>JACJUY010001623.1:23245-60333 GCA_014220935.1 Platorchestia sp. MABIK
CCCCGTGTTGTCCATATCCTGCCGAATACGGTTGTACCTCAGGCACTCGCTTCGGGCTATCCTGTCACGAAAAAGATATCTCAAAGTCTGCCCGAAGCGTGTTGCAGCCTGGGGGAGAACACCACAATATCACCGTGTTCACACCCAACCTAATGTACAATGCTTCTCATATTTTACAACCGAGACTGCCTTTTACCATTTTATCTTCAAAATTTCAGCCGCTTAAGAAACATTTGAAAACCATCAGGAAAATAATTTTACATTAGCATTCACTCACTCGATTCTAATCACATTTAATACACAATAACGCCCAAGCTTCTCAATTACCAAAATTAATAAGAGTGATAGCTACCATTCGTAACAGACGGCAATTTTTCATCAAGCCCACGATATCCTGCTTTGGATCAAAACATCATCATTCTGTGCACTTGCCTTTATTTAATTAACAGACTGTGATCGTCCGAATCTCAAGGATCCTACAAAACTGACGCGAGGTGATCATAACAATATTGTCTCTCTGACGACCGAAGAAGCAGGTGGGTCCGGATCGTCCAAGGCTGCTCTGTATGGCATGTATAAAGTGACGGAACTGTGTTTCGATCGACGTTGATGTTTGCCTAGAAAAAAAGCGATCACAGAGATGCGTTGAACTTTAATTACTCTAACCGTCTTACCACCTGAACTGAGAAAAATGAAACTTCAAGTTGCAGTACGAATAAAAATTCTTATATTCATAACAACGATGTTCAAAGGCTTGGCATATAATACAAGTTATCCCACGGTTGTTCTTCGAGAGTTACTTGAAGGTCCTCTTCAAGGAAGCGAAGTGCTTGTCTTTTAAGAAGGTAATTCTACGACAATAGATTGGAGCGAAGTTTATTCTCTCGACACAGCTGTAAGCAGAGCGACGGCCTCTAGTTACAACGCTGAGAATTTCCCACCGAAAATATTCTTTGGCTCGAACTTCACTATCATTTGGATCATTGAAAATGAAAACTCCACTCTCAGTGTGACAGGAGATCCCCCAGTCCAGTGTGCACAACAATTGGCCATACTGAATCTGAATGATGAGCTAGAACCATTAAAAAAATTTCAAACAAATGCAACATTATGTTCCAAATTTGCCGCGCTCATTCAGTGCCACGAACAATCAAGGAGTGCTTTTGTTTTCGGCTATTTCCCTCTGAGAAAAAACACCGTCAGACGTTTGGGGAAATGGAGCTTAGAAACCTTTTGGAGCAAGGAATCATTGTTTCTGGACCGTTTCGAAAGATTACGTGGATTTGTGTTGAAAGTGGCTTCCCTCTGCGACGACTTCCCGTTTCTCTATCAGAAAAATGGAGACTGCAACTGTGAAGGTGTAAACTTGGACGCTCTACGGATCATTGGTTCCCGCTTAAATTTTTCCATCGAATTTCCAACGAATTCATGTGATTTGAATTTGGGATCTACTAAAAATAAAACGTGCACTGGGCTGCTCGCAGATCTTGCTTTTAATAGTCAATACATTGTGATCAATCATTTATTTCTGAAGTCAGAGAGGTACGCGGCCTTTGACTCCACCTACCCTTATCAAGGAGAAAGATTTAGTTTTCTGGCGTCTCTTCCTAAACCCTAACGTAAACAAAAAGGCCTCATTATGTCCGTCTCCTTGAAAACGTCATCGTACATATTCTGTACAATAGTTCTCATGACAATTCTTCTCATTGTTGTCTCACAGTTCACTATTGACAAAGACAGGACCGTAACACATCAACCAATAACAACCTTTTTTCTGGTAAGTAACTTGAGCAAATTTTTTGATCTATCTTGAATTCTTCGTTGTTCAATGTTATAGGTTTCTGCATTCAAAATATATGGTAAACCAATACACGAGTAGCTCAATACATGTTATCGAAATAAATAAAAACCAATCAGAAGTACGAGTTCACGGCTCACTTATCAAAATCAAAACTAAAGCGCGAGTTCACTGTTCACCTATCAAAATAATTTCAGTCATTCTTGAATAGTTACGACATTCATTCCTTCTATCGTGATTGTGGAACAGATTTCGAGCGCCTTACTGACCCAGCCGATCGGCCCCCAAGCGATGGGCGATGCAATGTGGCGACGGATTTGGATGGCTATGTGGCTTCTGTTTTGTCTCGTCATCGTCACAACTTTCAAAGGGAATAGGATCGCCTTCCTCACCTTGCCTCTGAACCCTTCCAAGATTGAGACTTTGGAACAACTCGCCCTATCTCCTTTACGGTAATTCCAAGATGAGATGGTTCCCTTTGTAGTTGCTATCGGTTATAATGTGATTGATTTATTACGAGTATCGTGTTCCACAGTCTCACTTCAGCCGTTTAGAAATCGTTCAGTATTTTTTCGGAAGTAGCGTTTCATCTTTCAAGTGAGTGATCAAGAGCATAGATTTAATCAAGGGGATGCAACTATTTTATCAATGGGAATTAGCGCTCCCAGTAGGAGATGAGCGGTCACAAGCTGAAGATTCGACTTGGGCGGTCGTTCCTTTTTTTCGGCTCATTGCTTTAATTTTTTCAGAGCCTATTACTTCCTTATTCAACTCTTATCTTGGTCTATAAACTTATTCGTATCTTGCTGTTTCTATGCGCAAAGTACTGAGACGTTTTATGCATTGATTTTTCGTTCCCTTAATTCCTGACTGAATGGTACTTCATTTTTCCATTCTATTGAACACTTTGACTGTGGTAAAGGAGGCTTATCCTAACTCATCTATTTTAACCATATTTGTTGATTACACATGTCGGAAAGTTGTCAATCTGTACTTTCCTAATTTTTTTCTTTGACAGGTTCAAGAGCATCGTAGTTCAAACAAACCATGCTATTCAAAATTGTATGACAGGTTCAAGATTATCGTAGTTCAAACAAACCAAGATATTCAGAATTGCAAATTACCTCAGCTGCAAATCACATCTATTTTACTTTATTCCGAGTGGTTTTTGATAGCTCACTTCTAAGCAGAAATTGTGGTCTTCAGTTCTTCAGTATACCCTGCTTCTGCCACAGGATTACAATGCGAGATTACGGAGAGTTTGTCCCCAACGCTCTGAAGGAGTCAACAGACCACACTTTGCAGGTTATCGTTGGCAAGCTCGATTTCTTCCCTTACAGTGAGCGAATGATTACGAACGTTTTCCTATTTCACTAAGTCATTACCTAATTTAAATTTTAGTTGGTCCGCATTGAGAAAGAATTCTACGAGGAAATTTGAAGCTATGACGAGAATATTTATATAGATGAGATACGAGTATTGCCAACATGGAATCGTTTTGTAATTATCTTAATTTCAATGAAATTTATGCACATGAAGTAAATTCTGGTGGTTGTTAAATTTTTCAAACCTACTTGCTTTCTAACTATATTTTCCGTCGTTCTCCAGCCCAGAATTATGACGTCGGAATGGAACTAGTGGTGACCAACAAAACCCACGCTCTCATGGAAACACGCTCGTACCTGATGAGTTTGCCGAAAAGGTACAACGTTACTGATGTTACCTATCTTCTTGAAGAACAGGTTCGTAAAAGCGCTTCAACCGAACTGAGTTCCCCTGCCATTTCAAAATGCAACCACAACTTCAATCGAATTAACACATTCTCAAAACGCTAATGAATTCCAAATTGCACAACAACTGGGGTCGAGTTAAACGAAAGCCATCGGTTCTTTACTTGAAATAAATGCTTCTAAACGTTGGTTTTAATCTGAAGTTTGACGGGGTTTCCAATGTTATTCACGAGGTATAATGAATCTGCTAGATACTGGTTACTGGTTACTGGTATACTAGTGTGCTGGTTGAACCGGCTTAGGCCTCTATTAAAGCGAGATTACCATTGTTCCTTTTAATATCAGCTGCACCCAAATGTATCTGGGTTAAATACCTTACTGTTGTATTTACAACTGGAACTAGGCCTTTGGTTGCCAAGCAATAGATCAACAAGTTAATTTTTTCCTTTTAAGAATTACGCATGATTGGTAAGTAATGGTGAGGTCGGGGAGCAGCTTGAAAACATTCCCTATTCAAATGAAATCAATTCAGAGGCGAGAAATAAATATTCAAATCTGCTATACGAAATTCAGCGTCGATGGAATTTTTATGGCACAAATTTTTCAATTCGTAGTACATAAATACATCAATAAAACATCATGCCTTTGGACGGCAATGAGTCCTAAACGGTCACGCGGCGCATGTAATATTTTGCCTATGCTCACCTATGAACATTCTGCACATGATTTTAAATTAACCCTTTAACATCATCATTTTTCTACTCATGTTACCGTTATTGTAACAACCATCACAAGACTTACTCTGGCATCAGGTAGTGATCCACATTAAAATGAGGAAGGAGCTGCTACTCGGCAGTGAACGCCAAAGACACACTAAGGAACATATTTAACAAGCAATACAACATATTGAGGCTATCTTCAAAAAGTGGACCGAAAAGTTCAGTTGAAGGGTTAAATGACCCGGTGCTGTTAAACGACAGCACTGGGTTTTAACAGTTCGAAAGATCATCGCCCTCGCACAAGCCGGTCTGACAACAAGACCAATAGAGAGTAGCCCTTTGAGTATGATAAACAACGCCTGCAAGGTTAGCATCAAAGACTGTTAAAGGGTTAAATCATTTTCAGAGGCTGTTAAAAGGGTTAAATCACTTCCAGGTGTACTCGGGTCATCTGCCCTGGCTGCTGCCTAAGCACGCGCCCTACACAGAGGTCATCTCGGACTCGCTCCGGAGACTCGTGGAGACCGGCATCTTCCAGAAACTCTTCCTTAACCACTTCGGAAACATCGGAACAAAAAGAGAGAATGTTGTGAGTTAAACCTTCATAGTTAAACGTACTTGAAAATGTCTAATCAGCGCATTCAATTATGATCTTAGGTCTATGACTGATTAGGAGAAAAATACTTTTCCGACAATGATTGATAAAATTTTATCTTTGCGAACAAATGAATTTCATATACATTACAACAAGATCAAAATTGTTTGGCAGTGAAAAATATTTCTCCTGCTACTACCCGCTGATATTCACATTGTGAAATCAGGAAAGCAAGCTCCCTGAGTGACGTGCTTTGTTGTCCAATGCATGCGTAGTCAAAGGAATCGAAGTTTTTCTGATAGATCAGATCATCGGCATTTGATGGGTTCCTGCTAGGTGTGCAATGCATCCCCAACTTGGGGCGCTTCGGGAATTGCAGTCTCCTCACCAACATCACAATTCTCTATTTTTTATTTAGGACATATCTATACCTCGCATATATGTGCTGTACTTCCAACTTCATGAAGCGACTACTTTCCATTTCTTCGTGTAGCACATTGGAAGAAATTTTTGAGTTGAAACTCATAACTTACGTGAAAACTACAATGGAAATAAATTTTCATAACATTCTTGTAATATAATTTATCCGCTGTAGCTTTATCGCCGTTTCTCACGCTTTCTTCTCTCAGCTTCTTCTATAATGGCATCTACAGTACTGTGTGTACTGTTCTATGATCATCTAACGTTCATTGGTTCAGTAAATTCAGTAAATTCATAAAAATTCATTTCAGTAAAATTTTAAAATAATGTTGTAGTCTATTTTTCACATATTTGTGTTTGTGTTTCTGTTTAAAATGATTTAAAACACTAAAAATAGTTCATTGTACACCAGGAAAGTTAATTTCTGCTTTTAGTACACCTCGTACGATCTATCTATTTGTACACCTCTGATAGTTTGTCTATTCGTACACCTCGTATAGTTTGTCTATTAGTACTCCTCGTATGGAATGCTTATCTTAGGACGTCTTATATTAAGAAATTTTTTAAAAGCCAGTATGTTGGCATGTATCTCACGTGACAACGTCGTTGGAAATAAAAGTCTTTTTTTCTTTTCTTTTTTTTTAAATAAATTCCACCATCTTACCTTTGATATGACTTTAGTTTTTGCAAGACAAACGTAGACAATCTCTTGAAGCAATGTCAAACAAAATAACATGTTTCTCAGTAGAAACCTGTTTTTTTTCACACAGGTGTCGGTGTCTAGTTTATCGATGATGGAACTGCAGGGAGTATTCAGCCGACTTCTCATGGGGCACGCAGTGGCAATTATTTGCTTCGTGTTGGAAATCTCCTACGCTAAGCTCCGACGTGTCGTTAACACATGTAGCTCTAATCCTTGATTATAGCCCATAAATGAAACGAGCGATTTTTTTGAAATGATGTGTGTCAAAATCAGCGCTATGCAGGCATGTCAGTCTAGCTTAATAGTTTACTAAGTCAGATTTTTGGAACACATTGCGGTGAAATTATTTTAAAGACCTTCAAGCTAGCGATTTGGTAGGCGCAGTGAATGATTCATGTTGCGATCTGTAATTGTGCCTTAAGAGATAGTACTGATAAGAGTAAATTTTAGTGCAATTGAAGATATAACTAAAGCTTTAACTTGCAACTATCAAAAAGTGGATACCTGAAACGGCTTGCATGTAAATTCAACATCCTGAACAGCGCAGCTACAGCTAATATGTGAGACATTATCATTTCCGCTCACCGACAAATCTTTTCCTATTCGAAAACTGACATGGATATTGCGACACCCATGTGTGTTAGGCAAGTTAGTATCTATATACTGAATGAGTGCCTTTACATCATTTGCAAGCACTTATTCACTTATTCATTGTGAAGGAATTATTTTTACACAATGTCGTCCATATAACGAGTAAATATTTCAATGAAGTCATTTTATAAAGGTCTTATAAAAATGAAAATGCTTCTTGCAAATATTTTGGTTCAATTATGACTGCAATTGTGTTTGAAGTATCATCATTCACCTAAAGATAAATAATCCACACCAAATGTGGATCTGTGAGTAATTATGCTGATTTATGTCCCAAGAAATGTCTCGTAAAGGGCTCAGTTTGGAAGAGGTAAGGAATGCCTTATCAGTGGATATACCATCCGACTAAGAATATAATACTGATGAATCTGACAATGAGGCAGAAGATCAGGTTGAACATCACCCAGGAAAACACTATGGCGATGGATGACATAGCAGTCATAATTATAAAAGAAGTCTGTGTGATGAAGGATCTTCTAGTATCATCCCCAGGTATCGTCACCACAGCTGATAACGATAGGAGTGGATAACATGGGACATTCCTATAGGATAACACTCCTTTCGCAATAGGAGATGGAAAAAGAAAGCAGACTCACCAAGCGGCACTAACACCTACTCTTTTTACAAAAATAGAGAAAATGAAATATGGGGCTATATCAGAAAAGTTTTTCCAAGTTGTATTGTTTATCAATTCAATAAGGGGTGCAAGTTATATAGTATTTATAAAAATATTTAACTAAATTAATTTTTTCGTCTAGTTTATATTTTTTTTGAATGAATATGACAGATTTGAAATATTTCAACTTTTTTCCCCCCGCTACAAAACAAGTTTACCTGAAATTGGTTCAGAAATATCCCATTAAAATGCCTTACAGATGCATCTAATATCAGCTGAATGCGTCTCTAAAAATACTGACGGTATATCTACAGTCGCCAGTTTAAAAAAACATTAATTTTTCGAAAATATCAAAAACTTTTGCCAAAAATATGTTTAACTAGTTCATATCATGCATTCTATGTGAAAGACATTCAGAAAATATTGTAATTTGAATTTCAGGAGGCAAAGGGTTTAACATTTTTCAATAATTCAATAAACACTAATAACCTTCGTAGCTCTTTATTATTATTCAACAAACTAGGTAACCCTTTTTCGTTAAAACAATATAGTCTTCATTGTAAAGTTCATCGCAGTCTCAAACCTTCCTTCATACGCTGTAATAAAAAGGCCGACCTCTATCACACGCAAGACGATGGCGGTTCCTCCACCACAAATTATGACGCAGAGCTGTCGATATCTGCGACCTCATGAGTGATGTTACGAGCTGAATATACTGTGGACATGAGGAACGCCTTTTGATTATTATCAATCATTTGCATTACTAAATAAAAGTTGATGTAGTGATAATTTCTTAATGGGCTTTTATTTTGCGTTTACAAGTTATCTACAAGTCCTGTCGACAGGATTCTACACTATAGTATTTATTAAGAATTTTCCCCACAGAAGTCTCAATGGACAAAATCCTAAGTCTATCGCATATTTTTCATACTACTTTGTAAATCCCTTATTAATAAAAATATGAGACATTGCATCAGTCAAACATGCATCAATAAACTTTGCTAGAAGAAATACTTCAATAACGACTCACTAATAACGTTAACAAAGCTGCATTATGAGTTTACTGAAGTTAGTTAATAATTTCATTAAGTCGCGAGCTGAATGTGAGTGTTGTTTAATCATTTGGGTGATAGAACAGTTTTACAATATCTTTAATTCTCGGAAACAAATTCCCCATCTTAGTGCATTTTGAAAACGGATTGGATAGCTTTAGCTTAAGGACGAACAAAATTCTGAGATCAATGATGTAGCCCGTGATGCAGCAATATATGTACTCAATAAGGTAGAGAATTAACTCTTGAATTAAAGTCCAATTATATCTCGTTCGTTCATCCGAAGTAATTTCTTCAGTTAGACATTGCAATGATTTAACTGAAATTGTACATTGAGTGAAAACACCAATTGAAGGTTTAGGACGCGATGGGAATTTTACACACAAGGTAATCTAGTGCATTCTGCAGTACAACCAGGATTTAATACAAGAAAAGTTTCCAAAATTTCCATGGGACATTTATTGAACATCAACGTACGCGGCACATCAAAAATTACGGGAGTTGATACTGCTCGATAAAGCACATAAATCATGTAACCAGGTCGTGTTACAGGTAAGGTCGTTGAGTTCATTCCCTTTACTAGCAATATTACCCCCTAAGTAAATCTTTCAAAGTGTGACAGGGATACGGACCAACCAAGCAACAACTGTGTTTAATAATAAAGTTGATTGTGCTTCTAACGGTTAACTAGCGCAGTGTAAGGTAGAAATGATAAATTCTGTGACTATCTTTTTGGAAATACCACCTTACCCAAATATTTGACGAATTAAGGTTAACTTAAACAAAAATAAATAGCCCAAACAAAAATAAGTAACCTAAACAAAAATAAAGTATTTATGTCCAAATTTATGGTAGTTGTGAAGGAGAGGACAGTAATCGATTTTCCAATTTATGGTACTTGAACATTGGTAATTAGATCGAAATAAACAACTTTTATTCCATGCACTTTCAGTCGTAAATGAGTATTTAACGAGTTATAACGGTAGGTTATTTACCACAATTCTATTCTTTCAAGCACTGGAAAAATCGTTTTGAGGGGAAGACCCCAAATGGACTTTCCGATATGAGGGGATCACATTTACCTTTACAAGTATTGTAAGTCCATTCAATTCGCCACCCCAATTACTCTTCCACTTGTTTTTTTAAGCCTTGTTTATTCTATAACCTAGTTTACTTAGTAACCTCTCTGGCTTAGTAACCTAGATTTCTCCACAATCTTGCTCACTCCGCAACCTAGATTAGTTTATGAGCAATTGGAAATATTAATGAGATGAATGTACTGTTTTATGCCACACTCTGGCTTTACATCTGTAAATTTCAACACTGACTTCATTCTACCACATAGTTTGCATCCTGCTTAATTCACGGAAATTCTCACACTTTGCGACTTGAAATAACCTAACTCTGTAACAGTCTTTAAATTTAGGCCCAAACGACATTATTTATGAATGGATTTTGTATAGTTTGTTATCTGTCTGGACTTTGTAATTTAGTTTGCTGATATTCTTATCGACAAACGCCATGTCTTTCTGTCCTTGAATCTAAACAGACCTCTAGTTACTTATTCGTGTTGCCCAGCATTAACTCACCTACCCCAGGTCATCGTCGTCTGCTTTACTGCGTTCTGCACTCATCATTAATAAAGAAGATGTGCTCGTCTGAATCGAAGGGATGATTCATGACCGTGTTCATGACTCACCCGTAATGTTCGCAACTACCATTGCATCTCTGGTAACCGCCGCGATGGGTCTCCATGTGTCTTCTAAGGCTGTAATGCGCGAGATCGTGACGAGACGGTACTCAGTTTCGATCGAGTTGGATGTTAAGAGCCTTGAGATGCCTTGAGCATTAAAATCTTAAGCATCTTATAAGCTGCAGCACGAGAAATGAAACATCAGCTCTACACGAGCATAGGGCTGCTTTTACTTTTGAATAACCTGACCAATGGCGTGATGCAGAATGCTAGTTATGCCACGATTGTTTTCAGGGAATTGCTCGAAGGTCCTCTCAGTGACAGCGAGATTTTTGTATATGAGGAAATTATTACTTCAAAAATCGATTGGAGTGAAACCTATCCTTTAAATAAAGCTGTAATAAGAGCAACAGCTTCGAATAACAATTCCCTCATTTTTCCGTCAGAAATGTTCTTTGGTTCGAACTTCACTATCATTTGGATAATCGAAAACGAAAATTCCACACTAAGCAGAGTGATAGGAGATCCTCCTATGAGGTGTTCAAAGCAATTGGTCATAATGAGCCTGATTGATAATCATAAAGCACTGAATACGTTTCAAACAAAAGCCACATTTTGTTTTAAATTTGTCGTACTTATTCAGTGTCTCGAAAAATCCAGGAGCGCGTTTGTCTACGTGAATTTTCCTTTAAATGAGAACAGAGTCAAACATTTAGGAAAGTGGAGCTTAGAAAAATTTCGAAGTAAAGAATCAATTTTTCTTAAGCGTTTTGAAAATTTTTCGGGAAGTTTACTGAAAGTGGCATCCATCTGTGACGACTTCCCGTTACTTTATCGGGTAGATGGAGATCAGAACTGCAGAGGGTCAAATTTGGATGCTTTGCGTATCATAGGCTCCCACTTGAATTTCTCTTTCGAATACCAAAAAGAATCATCTAACTTCAACTGGGGATCTTATGAAAATGGAACTTGGACTGGGTTACTGGCTGATCTCTTCTATAATGGCCGACATATAGTGATCAACTATTTTCTCTTGAATTTGGAGAGGTACTCGGCCTTTGATTCGACCTACTCGTACCGAGCTGAGGGATTTGGTTTCTTGGCATATCTCCCCAAGCCCTTACCGCAGTGGAAAGCCGTCGCCCTGCCCTTCTCCCTGGAGACGTGGATCAGCGTAGGAGCAGCGGTCATAATCGTCACCGTTCTTTTAACTTTTATCTCATGGATTGCGTTTGATAACGAAAGGTCAGGAACACTTCAACCTATCACAACATTCTTCCTGGTGAGTAGCTAAATTAAGGTGTTTTAAATTGTTAAATTAAGGTGCTTTTTGATAGATGAAAAGGTGTTCTTTCATTAGTATTTATTACACTTACTCGTGTATTTGAAGCAGAAGGAAACTCTGTACGTTTTAATGTTTTTTCTCAAAATGACGATAATGCACAAGCGCTAAATCGTGGCTTAATTCTGAGTAGCTGTATTTTTCTTTCATTCTTATATTCTGTTATAGTGACGTTGAAATTCATTTTTCTTATACCTAAAATCCTCATTCGTTTCTCACACATATATTGTAATTGGTGAACAGGTAGTGGGTTCCCTGATATCTCAGCCCGGCAGCCCCAAAGCAATTGGCAATTCCAATTGGCGGAGAGTTTGGATGTCCGTGTGGCTTTTGTTTTGTATCGTCACCGTCACGGCTTTCAATGGGAATTTGATCGCCTTCCTCACAGTGCCACAGTACCCTTTGAGGATTGAGACTCTGGAACAGCTAGCTCAATCTCCCTTAAGGTATTTTGAAGAGGCGTACATTTTACCCCTGGTTATTGACGGCTTTCTTGTGGCCAATTTATCACGAGAATCGTGCGATTTTGCTTGCGTTAACAACCCCAGGATGTTGAATCCTTGTTATTGTTTTTTTGTCGCATTTGATTGACTGTTGTGCTAAAATTTAAATTTAGCTCAAAGGGTTGTATTAGAGTGTGATAGCACTGTTCGAAAAATAAAATCTATTGCATAGATCGAGGTTTCAAAAACAAGCAGCACAAATTCGTCGAGGAGGAATATTTTACTCAGAAATGCTAGAGAGACTAAATTTTGATCTTGAGTTGTCAGAGTGCGCACATTTGTCACAGGGTTACCATGCAAGACTACGGAGAGTTCGTTCCCGATGCCCTGAAGGAGTCCACCGACTACACTCAGCAGGCCATCGGGAACAAGCTCGACCTCTTCCCTCCCAGTAAGTGACTCATCATGATTTCATTGTTTTATTTAGCCTTTTGAGCTACGAACTTCTTTAACGACATAAATTTTTCAGTCATGTAAAAAGAACACACTTCCAAAAAGTGTGGTGTTGTCACTTGATTCTGATAAGAATGATAGATTTCCAGCATGGAACTATAAAATAAAATCTTATACATTTTGGACGATACGAAAGTCGATCTTGTACCCAATATGTGACATGTAAATAGGGTTGCTGATAAGCTACCAAGTGTGTTTTTAAAAATTTCAAGTCAAAGATTTCAACAAAAAAATTTTATAATATGCTTATATTCATTTATTTCGTTGTACAGCCAAACATTATGACGTCGGAATGGAGCTGGTGGTGGCCAACCAAACCCATGCTCTCATTGAAACATACACGTACCTGATGCGCTTACAGAAACAGTACAATGTCACCGACGTTACCTACCTTCTTAAAGAACAGGTATGTTACATCGACTTATTTTCCACCCCATTTCTCCAGCGTAGAAAAATAACATTCAGGTACGGACCAGATTTCGCAAACTTATGAGAACTTGTAGCGCAAATTTGTGTCTCACAACTGAAGTTTAAAATTTTGTAGAACAAAAGTCAACATTTTCAGGTAGGGCATTTGGTGTCAAGTACTGGCCATACATGATAATAGGTGCATTTCAAAAAGTGAATCACATTCGACTCAGTAGAATTCCTTGTAATTTCACCCTGTAATTTAGTGATCTCAAAACAGTTTTCCAGTAATTCTACCCCTCGACAGCGATCCCTGTAAAATTGAATTCTTAAGCACAGCAAGGTAGAACAGCAAGGTAGAACAGCAAGGTGGAATCGAAATTCACACAACCATAGTTAGCCTATTATTGAAAATATATGTTTGGATTTCATGTTGTCAGTTTACTTGCTGCCATTCAAACTAAAACACTTACCCCTAGGCTCGTGTTTTCTAGTTATCATACACGAGGCAAAGCTAGCACCTTTAAGTACGACGAAGGCAAAATATTTTTCACTTCAGAAAGCTGTACCAAATAATAGTTTCATAGAAATGATCGTAAATAGTTACAGGGATTCTTCAGTGGCCGAGCAAGAACGGATCTTGCAAGGGAGAAAATGAAAAAACCAAAATTCACTTTGCTTAAATCGCAAATTCACTAAAAATTTAAAAGCGAAGAAAATGCTAATAAAATTAGTCATTTTTATTCAAAAGAAAGAAAAAAAACAAAAACGTTTCGGAGACCAGCTCCATCATCAGTTCTGTAAAATACAAAGTATGATCAATCGAACGCAAGCATGAAAACACAGTCGATACGAAATTCTAAAATTTATAAACAAACAAACAAAAAAAAGGGACAACTATCCATTAACTATTTAAAGGGGATATGAGCTAAGCATGTTGTTTAAAATTGGTTTTTCCTTAAAAATATGCAAAGATTCTAAAATCCTTAGGTCAAAATCACGGAAAGAACTGTCTATTATTTTAAAATCACCATCACTAATTATTGCACTACACTTCTCAGCATGGCTGCGTATTGCTGAATGAGGAGGATTAGCCAACAAGTTACCAGTACGGAAACTCCTTCCACGGTGCATTCAGCAATACGCAGCCATGCTGAGAAGTGTAGTGCAATAATTTGTGATGGTGATTTTAAAATAATAGACAGTCCTTTCCGTGATTTTGACCTTAGAATTTTAGAATCTTTGCATATTTTTAAGGAAAAACCAATTTTAAACAACATGCTTAGCTCATATCCCCTTCAAATAGTTAATGCATAGTTTTCCCTTTTTTTTGTTTGTTTGTAAATTTTAGAATTTAGTATCGACTGTGTTTTCATGCTTGCGTTCGATTGATCATACTTTGTATTTTACAGAACTGATGATGGAGCTGGTATCCGAAACGTTTTCGTTTTTTTTTCTTTCTTTTGAATAAAAATGACTAATTTTATTAGCATTTTCTTCTCTTTTAAATTTTTAGGAAATGACAAATAAGAATCAATGAAACGTACCTGTTGAGAGGATTGAAATAAGTTGTTCATATGTTTGGGTAAAATAAATTTGGCAAATATTTCCGATAGATTGTTCACAATTGAGCCAAGTCAACATTTTTTCACATTGAGTCTTATTGTAAGGAAACATCGAAAAGGATAATATTCATTTTGAATCCTTATCCGGATCATTACATCTTTCTTTGCTCACATGTACAGCTTTACAAGGTTCCAGCTTGTAGAAGACTCGCCTCCGTAACATTTGCTTTTAGTACTGTACAACGATAGGAGTTGAAATTACGCCCGAAATTTTCCCTCCAGGCATACCAGAACAAGAAGTCTTTATGTCAACAACCTAGGTTTCCCGTTGATTCGGTGAGAGGCATGTTTTGCGTTTAAAGGTTAACTTGTGTTAAAATAAATGTGTTTAATTTCACGGTTACTTGGTAGAATATTGACCTTAAATATAGATAACTATCTTGCACTCTCTTTGAGTAATGTAATAATGATTGTATTTGTACCGTTTACGTCAGACTTCATTTGTTCATTTCTTCTCTCTGCGGAAACAAGTGTCAATAAAACGAAAACTTTGTTTCGAATCATTTTTCATTCCCAGGAACCAAAAAAACAAAAAATAGTGTTCTACACAGCTAATTTGAATTACTGAACAACACCGTAACACCGTGTGATGGTGATGAACTGAGACATTTTCCTAGTTAAATTTGAAAATATTTTGATGTAATAAATATATGTGAAAATAAATTAAGTACGTGCGTTTAAATATCAAGGGAACAATGGAAGCTTAAAACGAGAGCAAAAACAGCAATTCCCATCACTCCGATGTTAGGGGAAAAAGTAACTCACTGTTTTCTTCTAATAGAACGACATAATAATCACTATATTAACTAATGGAAATCGGTGGTTTTTCTAGGTGTACTCGGGACACCTATCCTGGCTGCTGCCCAAACACACCCCGTACACGGAGGTCATCTCCGACACGCTCCAGAGGCTCGTCGAAACCGGTATCCTTCAAAAGCTCTTCGAGGATCATTTTGGTGACACCGGAACAAAAAAAGACGATATTGTAAGTGGAAGCGATAGATGGGCTGACGATAAGTTATTTTAGGGGCCATTCCTGGGTGGATTAATATGCCCAGCAGCATGAATGTAAAAATGGTTGCTGAAGTGAAATTTTATGATTGAAGAAGATATTTTGATGTTCATGCTGTAGAATACTTATTTTTGCTCAGTTTTGGGGCGCGATGGAGAATTCTCATTGAGTTTCTATGTGTTTGTGCGCTCATCAACGTCTATTCTGTATCCAGTCTTAACTGTAATTTTTTGTATTGCTACACTCTTGAGAGCAGATCAGCACTCGTAGCAGTGCGCATAAAATAGGGGCCTAATTTGATGATAGTTAAATTCATCTATCACCATTTTTATGATTCTAGAGTGAGTGAACTTATCAAGCTGGCTCTGATCCACTCAAAGACAAATATTTTTTGTTAACGAAATTTCAGCCACCAGAGAGATTGAATCACCAAAATGATCTCAATCACCAGAGGCAGGGGAATTTCAGATTTTCATATTTTGGAAGTGATGTCACATGAGCACAATGGAGTATTTTCCGAGACTCTGTGCGTATTATTCCAATATTGATGAACAGAAGAATAGAGGCGGCACGGCACCTCAATGAATAATGTAAACGTCGAATGATGTAGAAAGTAAAATTCCTTCTAGTAGTTCACCAATCGGAAATAAAAAACAAATTACTTTTGGCAACTGAAAACCGGTCTGAAAATTTTATTTTTCTGCTGGGCTTATTTGCAAATCTTGGTGTATTTCGTAAACTAAATTTAACCACAGAGAGGTTGACCAATCCAGAGGAAAAATGTGTTGAATATATGAAAGTTCACCACAGTGCGACCTTAAAGCAGGGGCGTCACACCGACTAAAAACCATGAATTGCACCTGGAAGAGCTCTACCATTTTCGTTTTTCAATACATTAGCTAGCTTTATATCTATGAAACCTCTTATTGTGTTAATAACGTTTATTGCAATCCTCCATATTTATTTGCATGTCTTAATAATAAAGTCAACCTCACTACGCGTCACAGAACACTTTATGGTCACATTTCTACGGTTTCTTATCTTTTTCTTTCTTTTTTCTCCGCAATGTATGCGCTAGATTCTGCTAATTTCGACCAGTTCGGAATAATTGATGTTGCGAGATGCATCAAGTGTGCACAGGAGGCACGGCGCTTAGCTGTTGCTTGTTATCAATCATGTTCACGACAAATGTAAAGTGGCTGTGGTGACAACTGCCAAATTGGCATTTTCTTTACCGTTCAAATCATTTCGTACAATCTTGTTCACTGCTAAAAGCGATCACTTTCCCAGTATTTTTAGCAGTTAACGCTAATGAATAATACAGGTATCAAATTATTAAACGGATAAATAATGATACTGAAAATTTTTGTTAGAGATGTCAATACTAAAAATGAATGAAGGATGAGAAAAATTCTTCCTAAATACTAGTATTTTAAATTTAAATTTTATTATGATCGATCTCAATTATTTACTATTCTACTAATCCATCAGTTCTCATTGCGATTGAAAGTGATTAAAAAAAAAAGATTGAAAGGATGTCGCAGCGCAATTTCTCAAAAACGAATTACTTAAATTAATCAGCGTTGCACGCTTTTTCGCATCCAGAGCTCGGTAATTAATTAAGCATCCCGATGCCACAAGCTTAAAAGGGTGTCACTCAATACATTTCATTGTAAATTTATTTAACAGTTAATTTTATTCCTGGTATGTATACTATTACTCACCTTGCTTCATTTTCAATACGAACTGACAACTTTTTATCCTGATAAGGATTAATATTTTGTGACAAATGATTCACTCTGTGCCGTGGCCGTGTACTCTGCTGGCAATTGAGTAACAACTGTAGAAAATGTTCCAATTTGAACCTTGCATTTCTCTGGGGCGATAATTTGCAGTGAGAGACTGTAACTCTGCAACGGAGATACATAAATTACATAGAAGCTGTGGCTTGGTGTGTTATGGTGGATATTGGTACAGATACTCAGTATAGGCACTGAGGATCTCATAACCAATCGAGTTTCACAATTTACTTTAGAAATCTTTTGGTGAACATGACTATCATGAAGACTATGATCCCTGTGTATGATTTTAAAATATTTGTCTGAAAACTATTAGTTTGAAATCTAGGCCAACTATTTATCACGGCTAACTTTTATTTAATGAATCAGATTTTTGGTATAAAATGTATTTCCTTCACACAGGTATCGGCGTCGAGTTTATCGATGGAACCACTACAAGGGGCATTCTACTTCCTCCTTATGGGACTCACAATGGCATTCATTTCATGCCTGGTGGAGATCGTTAGCGCAAGAATGCAACTACGGCATGCGGTCCGAAACTTCCACCATAATCATTGATTTTTACCTTCAAAGGAAACGTATTATTTTCCGTGAGCGATGAATGTCAAACCAAGCATTATGTTGGTGTGCAGTCACACGCTCGAGAATTAACAAATTAGTGCCCTGAAATAGAAATACTAGTGAATTAATTTGAGGACAATGAAGCGGTTCACGGTTCAGTAGGGACAGTGAGCGAATCACTCGAAACCATTGTGTCCAGCATTGGAACTCTCTGCTTTTGTGAGTGAACGATAATGTTCTCACATTGCAATCAAAATTTAAGCTTTTTGCCACGATCAAAAAAAGTGAAACATAATTGAGAAACGTGACTTCTAGTAACATTGAAAAATGTAAATTTTCACTCTGCCGTTCGTATGTAAGGCAAGCATTTTAGAAATCTTCAATCAGCTCTCTAATTATGTACATGCAACACTTGCATATCTTGATTTAAAACTGAGAACAAGACTCACTTCTACTGCGGGAAAATAGACAAGGTTGGGTTTGAGGAAGTGAAGAACTCCGTATCACTGAGCATTATTCACCGATGTATCTTCGGGTTCGTCCACTCTACTACTCCTTTTGTTAAGGAGCCTCTGCGCAGGAAAATGACTGGACGAGAAGCATAATACATCTAATGTTCACAGAACACTGTAATCACGTAACTGCCATGAGAAGATAGATAGCTCCGAATGAAAGAGTGCACGGTAGATGTGATATTAATCTTCAGCTAGCGTACCTAGCCGACTGTTAGGATTATTTTCAAATCAGAAGAATACCGATGGGCAATTGAATTAGTTTGAATCGGTCGTTACGCGTCACACATTTACTGATATGATAGGATACAAACGACTTGAAAGAGCATCGATGGACATTGAAAGCACATCAACCGTTGCCGTGTATTCTGGAAAATGAATACCCATGCAGCTGAGTGAGCTCAACTTTGCATTCAAGAGCTACTAATTAAGTATCTGGTTCAACCTGGCGTAGAAGCAATTTTTTGCTACCATGCTGGACGGCAAAATTCGTTGATGCGTTGAGGAACGAGACCGTTTGGTTGCAATATTGACGCCAGCAATTTCATGACTATTCGAACACTCACAAGTTCAACTTGCACCATAAATATGCGATTGTTTTAACTCATTTGGACATGTACTGTTTCGAGATAAAGTAGCGGGACCATTTAAGAATTGTAAGTTTTAAGTCAGAAGAAATAATCTGGAGAAAGCTTTTATGCTGTCATTTCATTTTCATTGCTCTGAAAACTGTGAGCGTTTTCATCACTTCAATAACCATAATACATCTTCAGTTAACACAAAAAAAATTCCTACAGAAGGTCTTGCAATGAATCATCTGGTTATTGATTTAAAAAAAAGCCTTCAAAAATAAATCTATCACTACCTAAAAGGACGTTTTTGTGAATAGAAAAAAAAGAAAAATATAAACAGATAAATGAAATAAAGCGATCGTGAAAAACTTTATCTTTCTGTCCGTAGGTTGAACAAGCCATGAATTTAATTTTGCGGGTAAGTTTGTTTACGCGTTTCTAGATGTGCGTGTTGTGTTGCGCGATGTTCTTTATAAATTACTTTGTGATTAATCTTTTCTCAATACTTGACAATCATTTGCGACGGTGTTTCAATCTGCTTCGGTATAGCATTTTTTGCCCTTTCTTACTTCGATTCAACTAATAATTTAGGAATTCCGAAAAATTCTCTAGCAGTCCGTCTCTTGGAATATGAAATTTCTAAGAGGTGATATTTTTTATTTAATTAGCCCTTGACGGGGTAAATCTATTAGCACGCTACATATGGTTTGTCTATTAGCACACCTCGTATAGTTTGTCTATTAGTACGCCTCGTATGGTACGTTTGTCGTAAGACGTCTTATATTAAGAAATTTTTAAAAGCCAATATGTGGTCATGTATCCCGTGTGTCAACTTTTTTAGGAATAATCGGCATTTCTTTCTTTCACCTCACCTTCCTCTGACATACCTATTTATGTATATGTGTATTTGTATAATTGCTTTTTGGCCTACATTATTCTTAGGTTTTCCAAATTTATTCTTTACATTTGGCACTTCAATGTTCAATTCAGCGAGTGGCTTTGTTGCCCGATATAATTGGCATAAATTCAACATAAGAAAATTTCTAACCCATACCATTATTTTCTCCGAAGGCATTATTCCACTTGTGTTGAGAAAAATGATCCCCCTTTTTGCTAGTAGATTTTAATGCATTTTCACTTAACTTTTTCATTTTGTACTATGACTTAGGGCCCGATCTTTGCACAAATCGACATCAGTTTCGCTACACCTAGAGCAGTATATGTCATATTTCCTTGCCTGAGAGGTACACAGAGGTAGAAACAAACAAACAAACATCGGCATCTACGGATGCTTTATTTCCAATTGAAGCATGATACACATCACCTTTTACATTGGTTTTTCAAATGCCTTATAACTAACACCAGGACGCCATGACACTTTCCCCCGGTCGAAGACCGGTACCCATTTCAGACACCTGGGTCGAGTGGGGTATTGTGCTTAGAATTTTTCTCCTATACCCAACAGAGAAAATCGCCAACAGCCCCGAGACTCGAACCCGGGTCTCCCCGCACGGAGTCAGGTCCGTTACACACACGGCTATGACGAGCACAGCTAATCGTCAAGATACATAAATGTAATAAATTCATGGGTAGTTCGGTATGGCAGAGTAAACCTTCAATACATTGAAAACAATTTCCTTCATAACACTCATTCATGCGCGTTTCATTTTTTACCCGCTAATTTCTTTTTCAGTTGTGAAGACTACGTGAATTATTGTTGCCAACCTAACCATAAAGCCAGAAGCATGCATTCGGGACAAAAGTCCGGCCGATTTGTTCGTGGCTCCTTGGAAAGTTTTAAAAAGTCATTTTTTTTAAAATTCAATAGTTGAACGTAATACCATGTAAAATGACGAAATATTCGAACGTCGTCAAAAACTGTCCCGCAGGAGTAGCTCGCTAACATTACGAGTCTTCACCAATGTCGCGTGCTGAATGTGAGTGAGGCTTAACCCGCTGTGTTGAATTGAGTGCTTCATTTTAACAAAGATTAAAATTTGGAACAACTCGGTCTGTTTTGCAGCGGTGGACGCTCCAGGTAAACAAGTAACGCCTAAATATATATTATTATTAATTTTAATTACATCATAAATTATTATGTTACGCGAATCAATCTTCGAAAGCTCAAGTAAAATACAAACATCAGGTAACGAAAAATACAGCTGAATTGTTTCATTTTATTGCAAAAATAAACTACAAACCTTTGTATGGCCAACGTGTACGATGAGTCATTTGTGTAATGGAATAAGAAACAAGTGCAGAGTTAAGGGTAATTGTTAATTCTGTAATTCGAGATATTTTACAGCAGGAAAGAGCTAGAAACCTGTATCACCAACACGTAGAAAGAGTTATTAGTATAACAGCGCACGAACACGTGTGAACGAGAAAAAGAGGAGTGTGATTTCTTACTACGGAAGACACGATTGATAAGTCTGTATAGTGAGGGTATTAAGTTTTTTCTGGAGTACTCTGATTATATGAATCGGAGCTGGAGGCCAATTCTTTCCTCACTAATTATCATCTTTCCAAGGAAAAGGAGGCATTCTGTATTTTGAACTGAGAGCCAACGTTTGCCTGTTCTTTAAAATAAGTTGTTAATTTTCAAATTATTACCCAATTTCGTGGTCGTCCAACCCCACTATTTCAACTAAATCCTGCATTTAGGTACTGCAACTAAACATTCGTGAAATGAAAAGAGCTAGCACATATTTAGAAAAAATATTTTACACAGAACAAAAAATTCCAACACGGAGAGCTCTTCGACAATTATCGAAATACATTAGACACTGAACGTCACTTAAAACCATTCAAGAGAACACCTGTTTGCTCCACACACTAAAATTTCAAACTCCAGATTAACTCCCTCTGTTACGAGTGCATCGACATTCATCACTTCACACACCGAGACTTCTGATTTCAGAATAACTGTCTCGGTTACGAGTGCATTGATATTCATGTATTATTAATCGAAACCATTGACCCAAAAAAGCGTTTCGAACAAGAGCAACGCTAGGCCGATGCCACAAGACACATGCGGCCCTCTACAGCAAAGTATGCTGGGCGTCGCCACCGAAGAGACGCTCAATAATTCCACAGGAAAATGACGAGCCGTAACTCATGGAAGCGTGACGGTTCTTACCTGACAATAGATGGATGAGGCTGGTCGTAATGTGCAACAGTTGGTCCGTCGAGCTATGCATCAAATGCTCACCTCAACATGCACGAATGCAAATTAGATCCAGTTATTTATAATTGGATTCAAGCATAGTATTAGTTTAATGCTGATAATCATCGGCGTAAGTTGATGTTCGAATAAGATGTGTAACTCTAAGATCGACTGTATTACTAATTCATGCAGATTGGCTCTAACCTAACCTAGTAAAAACGAGGCAATTGAAGGCGCACGTTAGAACAGCAGCAGCACTATGGTACTAGTGTATGAAGTTAAAAACGTGCTTAGAGTAAGTTTCTAATTTAATGCGCTAGCTTCATTGCCATGCTATGAATAACATGCAAAACAATTTGACTAAAGCTCTAATTCGTCATCCAAAAACGACGTAATGCTTAAATCAGTGACGGTTAGAAGAAATAATCACGGTTTCATACACCACATAAAATAAGATACGTTATAACAATTTTCACCTCCAGACAAAAACAAAACTGCCGCATATGACACGTCCATAACTTTTGGGTTCATACACTATGTCTTCGAGCACTTCACTTGAGTAATCGGTAAAAGTGCTAGAAATTATGAGCCAAAATTCAATACAAGAAGATTCGTGAAATTCATACAATGAGTTCAAATTTCTTCCACAAGTGGGAACACAAGGGAACGAAGTAGTCAAAACTGGCAGTCAGCAAAGCAAAAAAACGTTTTAGCAACAGCTGAACCGCTATTAGTCGGAAATTACCAGATAGCACAGAGGTCAAGTTCTGATAACAATACAAACCGTTCGATTATTCCTATTCTTGAGTTAATATTGATATTGACGACGGACGTTGAAAATGTGAAAAATAAATCCTCACACACGACATTGTTGTGAACTGAAAAAATCAAAGCTCTTTTAAAGGTAAAAGTGACTCATTCATAAGCGCATTTGAANCGGCTCCAAGCTAGAACTTGAATATTCTTCGGCCCGTCATGGAAATTATGGTAAATTCAGATACACGTAAAAAAAACTATCTTTTAATCATACTATAACAGTCAGTTCCTATAGACAAAAAATCACGAAATACTAACATTTTCACTAATCACTTTCAAAAGAGTTATCATAACTTTCTAGTGACTCAAAATCACGTAAATCAAAAACTCTGATTTCAAAGACATATTCGGACAATTAGCAAGTAGAATTCAAAAGGAGACATAAAATTGTCAGCGTATCAAAGAAGCAAGTAAGTAGGAGTGAAGGAAGTGAATGAACCCTCTTCTACTACTTTCGTGAAGGGAAGTGTTTTCAGAACCCACGAAGAGAACCGCCAGCACGCACACTAAGTTACAGCATGCACTCTAACTTTGTACTAAGACCGTGAAGTGCAGTGATATCGGATCTGCAATAGAGATTTTCCACTATATGATACTCATTTGACAGGTCGACATCAGAAAAGCATGTTCAAATTTTCCCTTCAGGGATTAATGAGCATATATTGCATCTATAGGTTACTGATATACTGATACCCCTAGGGGCTCATTTCTGATAAATTACCTACTCCAGGGACTTCTAAAGAGCTCTAAATCGACAGCACCTTCGTTTTTTGGTTCCAATTGCACATTGTTCTGTAATCAATGTTCTCAACTAAAAAAGACCAGGCTGCTAGGTGTGAGGAATGATGAACAAACACCCAAGGACACCCTACTTCTAATGATAAGGTGTTCAGCTCTCGACAGCTTCTGCATTCTTCCTTAGGCCGCGGCCAGACAAACAGCAGTGAAGCAGGGCTGAGCAGAGCAGTTTCGACTCTCTGGTAGCTGCTAGCTTATGCTATAAAGTTAGGCGGCCAAACAAACAGCAGTGGCAGTCCCGAGTCCGCAGCAGTTGCAATTTTGGCGCCACAAGAGCGTTACTCTGTCACTGTAGTTAACTCAATTTTTGCTTATTAAAGAACTATAGAACTGGCAATATTTCATCCAACTAAATTTTTTATATATATTGCTATACTATGCATTATCTTGTTAGCATTACAAGTACATCCGTACACTGTCGTAAAGTGTGTTTATTTCCCTGTAAGATTTCTACCCACAATGATTGAATTGGCTTTGATACTGTTTTATAACTGCTCCGGGAAATTCCACAAATTAATTGCATGACATGCAAGTTGGGATGGCTGACAGAATAATCATGCAAATAATTCATTGACGAAAGACTTGAAACCCTATAAATACTTGAATCTGAATTATTTTGCATTGCTTTACGTGTAGATACATTACAGAACAAGGAACTCATTCGATCAAGCGTATAAAGATATATATGTATTTATGAAAATAACAACCAGAATTTAAAATTAATAAATTATTAAACAATTTCAAACTGTAAATTGATCTTTTTTATTTGGCTTGCGGCGCTAAGTTTCAATTTAATTGCTATTTTCCCATAGAGCGCGAACATCACAACCGTTTTTTGGAGAAACTAATAATTTTTTGGTTGCATGCTTCAAAGTTATTTTAACCTCCAACAGATGACCTAACCTGTGTTTCCTCAGTATATATAATTTAGGAGAAAACGGAATAATGTTTATAACTAAAAAAAACTATTAGTTTATACGTAAAAAAAGTATGTTTGCAGTCAAGTTTAGTGTCATGCGTCAAAAAAAATCTGATATGATATTCGGCATTGGTACGCTCTAAGTGTAGGTATTGACAAAGAAAATGCTTGATATAGTAAAATTTTTCGATTTATGAGGTGGAAAATACCTATAAATTACCGTAAAAGCCCATCCACCACTAACTTCCATAGCGTCTGCTATAAATGACCATTGTTCATTTACATAGTTATGATCGAAATATGAGATGCACCCCCGATCGCAGGAATAGCTTGCATCGAGGAGATCAGAAGTTTTACATCCTACCCGTACGAGCTTTGGCGTGCAACTGGCCGCTAGCTCCCGAGCAGTGTTTTATCATCCAAGATAAAACGCTGCTACCGCTTGCTCCGGACAGCGCTGCCTCATCCTGCTCCCTGCTACTTGTCTGGCCACCCTAATAGGAATACCACTAACATAAAACACCGCGCCGGGTCTGCTCTGCCCTGCTCCACTGCTGTTTGTCTGGCCGCGGCCTAAGTAAAATCATTGGACTTGTACACCTGCAGACAATTTGTGACCTGTACCAAAAGTTCACAACACAAGAAAAATTCCGAAGGCATTGGCGTGAAGCCTTCTTCTGAAATAGTAACTTTAAATTCTTGAGCTACGAAAAAATCCTTCTAGGATTTACGAAAGAATTATTCAAAAGCATACATCACGAACGACGTGAAAAAAGTAAGAGTTAAACAAGGAAACGCTCATGCTGACAGTATATTTACCTCGGGTGTTAAGTAGAAATAGAAAAGATGATTCAAATAGAAATTGAACGACTCGTTAAAAAACAATAGAGAAATACACAAACAATAACATGAGCACATTTCAGAATTCTAAACAATTAAAAAAGTTAAAAAATGCAACAGTGTAACAGTCTCATCACTTTCCATGGAAAGTAAAATTTTGCATTCACATTATACGTCAAAATTGGCTCCGGCGTAGGTCTCGTCAAAGAAATAAGCGATGACGCCATTGGCTGAGGCCACGTCCAACCACAAGCCAGAGTACACAAGGAAGAGAGCTTGCAGCCAGCCAATGATGATGCCGCTTATGATGTCTCCCAGGAAGTGTCTTCTCATGAGGAAGCGGCAACCGCAAACTCCGATGAACCATGTGTACACTATGACTTCGACCAAAAAGTTGAGGTCATACTGAAATGAACGAACATGTAATAGTCTTTAAAGCACAATATGANTTAAAGGGATTCGATTTTTATACTTGCAATAGGAAAGCAGAACCCCCCTCATGAGCCCAGAGCGTCAAAATGACCCTCAAAGCGTCATAATGACCTGCTAGAACCCCCAAAACAAGTAGTGATGACATCGCTTCTCGGGATCAAGACAAGAAATGTAAGGCTTAATTTAATTCTGATGTCTTGCAGAGGTCTAGTTACGTGCTTTGAGTTTTCAACATTTGAGTTTAGGTGTGACTGGAGAGACTCGTGTGCTGATGCGAGTACAGCAAGTCAACAAAAGCAACTGAAAACTTTACTTATAACTGAAACAGCCAAAATTACAATAGATTGAATGAATCAGTAGACCATTTTTAGCTCACACCCTGTGCAATACTCATCACCGATACTAAAAATTATTTCATGGACAATTATTTAGAGGTAACACACAACATCATCTTTCTTACTTGAATAGTTAAAAGCGTTGTGACGAGGGCTGCACGGGTGCTGTGCCCAGACGGGAACGAGAACTTGTCGATGAAGTGCACAGTGAAAATATCGGATTCAAGAGGCGCTGGTCGTCGTCTGCGAGCAATCGACTTCAAAATCGCTGTCACAACCACGTCCAGCAACAGGGCTGAGCAACAAACAAAATGCTCGTAGTAAATGAACAAATCACACACGAGGACAATGTTGAACCACACGTGTGCAATTCTTCATAGTTAAAATTATAATTTTTGAGGGGCAAAACAGGTTTCACATTGTTAGCACAGAATATCATCTAATACAGATACTCAATACAAGCATGGAAACAATTAAGATTACACATGAATGCACCTTTACCACTGAGAATTCGAAAGAATTTCTCAAAATATTTGGCATCAAACATGTTACATCACCCATGTAGAAGAACATGCTAGCATCTTGTATCAGCATGTCCTGGCAATGCTGCAGAATGCTTTGAAACAGAATAAAAATTTAGCCGTAAACACACCCAAGCCACTGTTTACTTCCCAAACTAGTATTGATATTTTGCCCTACGTTTAAGCAGATTAAGCCTAACGTTTTTAAGTTGAATGGGAACTACTGGACTTGAATTATATGAAAAGTAACTTACAAAGCTTCTTTTTTACTACCTGTCAACACTTGTAATTAATTTTTTTGAAGTTTCATGCATGGTTTTGGTCTATATGGTGGTTTGGTTAGGTAAGATAAATCATTTCGTAAGATTTTTAGTTGGACAATTGTTGCAAAATAGACAAAAAGAAAATATTTTGTTAGGTAAATTAGGTAAAGCTGCGATGTGGATGGGCATTTTTCCGAATGTTTGTTGTCGGGCTGGCCAAAAAGCCGTTGAGACATTAAGGTCGAGAATCCCTCACACTTTGGGGAAGCATCGTGAGAAACCGTTGAAACAATAAGGTCAAGTTTCACCTACGCTTTAGGGAGGAAGCGTTGTGAGGGAGAATAGGGAGAATATTTTGTTGTGAGGGAGAATATTTCGCCTCAAGACTGTGGGCGAAATAGGGGCTGTATGTGAATGTAGATCTAGTACGTGCAACAGCAAAAGAAAAAGGAACCATTAAAACATTGACATATAGTATAGAGGAAAAAGGTTTAAAATTCATTCACGACGCACTGGGAAACAAGGGGTGTTTGGGGGTTATAAAAGGGGTTTAAGTAGGTTGGGCGGAGTAATACCAAATGAAAGCGAGGGACGTGATTGATGCAAGAGGTACACCTAAGCATAGGAGGGCGATGCGCACAATACGCACCAATCACAGATGCGGAAGTTGGCGGGAGAAGAACGCGCACAAAACGTAAGAGAGGCGGGCAAGGACTTAACCAATGGGCAACCTATACGTCAGAACAAGCAAGGGCTTAACCAATCAGAGCAACCGAGACATCAGGACAACGAAGAACATACGCAAAACTTCTAGAAGAAAGCAGGCGTCGAGTATAAAAACGGAGCGCAAGAAGAGAAGGGAGGTCTTTTTCTGGTGGCAAGGACAAGGAACAAAAGTCGTTGTGGCCGTGTGGGCGGCATTGCCGCCGGTTCTCCCGGCATAGTGCGTCGATTGAACAAACGCACCGGAAGTCGGCTACAGCCAGTTGTGACAATGAAGATAAACTAGCAAGTTGAAACTGACGAGCGGTCGACAAGTTTGAAAGATCGCCCTGGATGCCTCAACGCCACTATGTGCATAACAGCAAAAGCTCCCGCAAGCACGCAGGAAGTTCACAAATCCCTCTGTGCAACATACGAGCATACACTAATGGAGCCTGCAAAAGTTCAATGTTTCTACGAGCATCGAGAGGACGTGCAGTGGCCTGGATAAATCGCAATCTCACAGCATCAGCGAGGGCAGCATCGCCAACAGATCGGCAAGCATCGAAGATGGCCAGGACCTGCACCGGACTCATACCGACCGAAGCTGCCCCAGGCACCCAAGCAGCGGCAACGGCAAGACGATGTGCAAGAAGCACCAGCGGAAACAGCCTACTAAGTCTGAGGTGAGAGCACCAAGCTCCAAATGGAACCGGCATTGCATCGGCACCAACAGCGCATCGCAGAAGAGTATGGTATTCGAATAGAACTGCGAACTCATAATATAATTACCACGAGTTTAATTTTGGATCAAGGTTAATTAGTAATATAGTTGTGCATTGAAAAGAACTACGTAATGGCGTCCCAACATAAAGAATATCTTCCATACATTGTGTTTTGTGTCATATCGTCAAGGGCATTGTGTTTTCTTCAGCCTCGGTGTGTTTAAGGTTTCGCAAATTTTAATCAAGGGTGCAATGTAAAGCATTGTGTGAAATGCTCCATTTTGAAATTCCTTCTGGTGAGTCAAGGTTGATTGTTTTTGCGTTACCCTCATGTTGTGCTTACATTTTATGTCGTCAATCCAAACGTGCATCTTCGATTTCATAGTAGAGTGTATTTCCCGCATTTTGTTTGCTATCTCGTTTCAATATTTGTGCGTTATCAAGATAATTCACGTGTTCATTAGCATATTCAAATAAATTGATTTAAAAAGTGTGATGCTGGTAGTTTCATTATCCCATGTTGATTTAGGTGCACTGGTGCTGAGACACGTAGATCAGACACTGACAGTTTCTATTTTTCCTACCTGTTCTGTTTTCTCCTTTTATGAATCTTTCCTCTCTTAAATTTTCCATTTACATTTCTTCTATTGAGGTTTAAAACCCTCAAACAAATACAGTCGCATCTCTCTCATGACACAAATTAATTTGAAAACTTAAGAAATTACATCCCCTTATGCTGACTGATAAACAAGATAGTTTACAGCCTAAATTAACAACAGGTAAACTATTTACTAAACCTAACTTATATCAACCAAAACTATACATAAAAATTAAAGAAACTAAATTACAGAGTGCTAACAGATGACAATCAAGTATCTACCAATCCTTACACATTACAAGTACATATATAACCTTACAAGTTATGAGTGCCTTTATTACCTCAAAAGTTACAAGTGCCAACATAACCTTACACGTTACAAAAATCTACCTAACCTTAAAAGTTACAGGTATGTCCCTAACCTTTCATGTTACAAGTACCTACCTAGCCAAACGTGTTACAAATAACTACCTAACCTTACAAGTTGATGTAAATTAAAGACTCACCAATGAACATGTTGACTGTGAAGTGCCTCACATGGCTGTCAGCAGAATAGAAAGATATGGCTGCCAAAGTGAAGAACCACAACAACCCATGGCCAGATATCTGAAATTTGCATCACCAAATAACAATTAGTAACAATAAATGAAGGCATACAGTGTTAAAAAATATAAACTTTGAAATTGGTGAAGTGTGAAGGAAACACAACTGGTGAGTTGAAGAAGTATCATGATGATCTACAATAAAAATTTAGAAAATGAATTCAATTATCTCTAAACAATTTTATTACAAATAAAGGGATACTTTTCAGTCTAATTCAATATTTAGGTGTAAATTTTTGCAATGCTTTCAAATAAATAAAGAACAAATAATACTATGCATTTAAATTTTTCACAAGGGAAGTAGAACAAAATAGGATGGGCTTAGGTAACCATCTAGGCTTTAAACTTCACAGTAAATATTAAATAAAAAGATTAAGTTTATCTGTATGAAACTATTGAATATCATCTACACAAGAAACACTTTCAATGCTTATAAAAAAACAGCTTTTAGTTAATACAGTTTTGCAAACCTGTTCATTTAAAACCATGTAGTGGAAATGAAAAAAACGTTTCCTTTTTTTTTGGTTTTCATTATACAGTTGATACAGTATCTTGAGTCATTGCACTATGGAGGGTAAAAATTAGAAAGAATTAACAAAATAAGTTTGTAATAACTAACATTTTTTGACAAGAAGTGCAACACACAATAGACTAATTCAAATTGATGGTTAAGAAAACTACATCTAAACCATAAAATTAACAAACTAATCTAGAAAATAATCCATAAAAACCTCATACAAAATATGCCTTACTTCCACTTAGTCTCAAAGAAATTAACATCCAGTTTTACCTCAAATCCTTTCAAATATGTGTAGTATTGGCGCATAGGTCCAGTTTTTTTGATGATCGAAGCAAGAAGGTCAGTTGAGACTTTAACATCCCAATCCAAAATTTTACGCAAGAACGAAGGAACTTTCCGCTGACCCATTTTGATGTCGAAAAATAATTTTGAAAGAACAAGCAATATCTGGAAAATATTAAGAGCAAACAAATATTTTAGAAAAAGAACTGGCTGCTCTCACACAAATGCACACTTCATTTTTGCAAGCAGAAGCCAAAGTATCGCTTCTTAATGTTTAAGCATCATTAACCTTAATCTTTCAAGTGCCAGTGTAACAAGTCTTAAGAAGCATCTTAATTAAGAGTTCATGCATAAAATAATACAAACCAAATAATGAGAAATGAATAACAGAAATTGAGTCTGTCTAAGCAACTCAAAAGTTTAAATCAAGCTGCAATCTCTAAGCTATGTCCAATTTCTAGAAGGTTTGTACTAAAAAAGGCTTGAGGAATTTATGCACAATTTTCAAGTATTGATACATTTCATTAGCTTGCTCTCTTCTCCCCATTATTGCAATTAATTTCTAAAATTTTGGATCAATATCATGATTTTCTATCAGTAAGAGCAAACAGAAAAGAATATTAGACTATTCCGTTATGCTTTGCCTAAAACATATTTTTTAACTCGTTGCAAGATTTTACTACTTTTCCATAAACTTTGAATAACAATACCAATTTCAACTATTTTTCTATGTCCTAATGATGATTTTAATTAAATCTACAACTACAATTGCCACATTTAAACATTTGATTGAAGTTTCCCTTTCATATCTGAAAGTACACCTTAGCAGCAAAAATTGAGGCACTTTCTCAAAAGCTGATAACAAATATTTTGATATTGAGAATGAATTGGACTCAAAACATATATTGTAATGTACTGTATTTTCTCAACATATCATGGTTGACAAATTTTGGATAATGTATCCTCCTAAAGAACTCCTATAGGTCTATCTACAGCTGAAATGACCTCATGGTATATCCATGGGAAGACGCCAGTTCCTTAAGCATGGGAATAGGATAGATAAACCTAACTAGCCTACACCTATTTCATGCTCCATAAGGGAAGAGAAAATACAAAATAGCAGAAACAAAATACTGATGTAGCCTAACAGTGAAAAATATTTTTTGCTTGATTACATGTGTAAAAAATGCTTGTGTTTAAAATTTAAAGATATAAAATAACTAATCTATATAATTTTCTGCTTGTTCCTTCCTTAGTCCATCTGTTACGCTCTCATCCAAGTTTGTGGTACCATGGATACCAAATACGGAGCGTTACATTCAAAGATCGCCTTTACATGCATTGATATGTTTGACATTTTATTTCAACTTCTCCTAATTGTTCCGAAATATAATCAGAGAACCGTACCTCATCTTCATGTTTAAGTGATAATTGCGCCAATTAAAGTCTTAGAACCACGCAATGNAAAAATGCTTGTGTTTAAAATTTAAAGATATAAAATAACTAATCTATATAATTTTCTGCTTGTTCCTTCCTTAGTCCATCTGTCAAGTCCTTAGTCCTGCTCTCATCCAAGTTTGTGGTACCATGGATACCAAATACGGAGCGTTACATTCAAAGATCGCCTTTACATGCATTGATATGTTTGACATTTTATATCAACTTCTCCTAATTGTTAAGAAATATAATCAGAGAACCGTACCTCATCTTCATGTTTAAGTGATAATTGCGCCAATTAAAGTCTTAGAACCACGCAATGGAGCAAAGATTGGAAACTATTTGCAATGGAACGAGACTACCGGCAGCAAATAAGGAATGAACAGCAGCAGGAAATCCTTTAAAGGGACAGACAAAGCCAGCAAGTGAGGTAAGCTGCAATGAACGATATACAACATAAAGAGTCCCTTCAGCGACAGTTGAAGAACGCAAATCATGCGTGAAAATATAGATGAGGAGCAGCAATTTTAATACCTTGAATGGCAGAGGCAATGAGGCATTTATTTTGGCAAAGAAGGCAGAATATGAGAGAGGAGCAAAGGGTTAGGTTACCATAGGTTAAATAATGTTGATGAAATTTTTTTCAAGAGTCCATGGGTCTTTTATGTTTGACATATTATCAGGATAGCTTTGGTTAGAAATGATAAGTTATTACACGTCAGGTTAGGATAAGTTAGATTAGAATATGTGATGTTAGAATTTGTTAGGTAATTTTGACCAAACTTTTTCATTTCATGAGTCCACCTAGCTTAACAATGACATTGGTTTAGTTAAGTTAGGATAGATTAGATAATGCTAACCGATTTTTTTCGCGGAAGACCACTTTTTTTTTATCTTAGGTTAGAATAGGACAGGTTAGCATAGGTTAGATAATGTTGATGGAATTTTTTACTGGGTCCACGGTTTTATTATGCTTGACATATTATCAGGATCAGTTCGGTTATTATAGGTTTAGGTCCGATTGATTAGAATATGTTAGGTGAGGGTAGGTTAGATTAGAATATGTCAGGTAAGTGTAGGTTAGGTCATAAAATGTTATATTAGAATTTTTAAGGTGATGTTGCCCAAAATTTTTCAAAGGTCCACCTAGCTGACTGACAATATTAGTTAAGATAGGCACGGATAGGATAGATCAAGATATGTTCGGTTAGGTAAGAATAGGATAGGTTAAAAACTTATAAACGAAGAAAATTCCAAGGAACTTAATCATATTTAATTGGAAAACGTTTCGGAGTCCAGCTCCATCAGTTCAAAAATACAATTCATTCTGTCTGCAATAAAAAAAGAAACAAAAATGTTATAGACAGTCACTAAAACAGATCACAAAAACCAAAAAAACAAGCATGTCATAAAAAAAGAATAAAATTGCTATTTGGTTACTATTTGCAATGGGTATGAACTATCAGTATTCTTTTTTCCGGTACAAGGACACGCTTCCGAAGGAGATGCGGGCCTCTCTGATTTATTCTTACAGTTGTGTGCAGCGCACATCATCGTACGTTGGCATGACGTCACGCAATTTTTATATCAGAGTGGCCGAACATCGTGGTAGAAGCTTCCGTACTAGAAACCAATTAGCTCACCCCTCTCACTTCGCAATACGCAAACATGCAGAACAATGCAACGTACCGATATCCTCCAAAGACTTCAAAATCTTAGATTCCGCTTCAACTTCATTTGACCTAAGAATTTTAGAGTCTTTACATATTTTTAAACGCAAACCGCCCTCAACAATACCGATAGTTCATACCCATTGCAAATAGTAACCAAATAGCAATTTTGTTTCTTTTTTGTGACATGCTTTTATTTTTGTTTTTGTGATATGTTTTAATGACTGTCTACAACATTTTTGTTTCTTCTTTTATTGCAGACAGAATGAATTGTATTTTTGAACTGATGATAGAGCTGGACTCCAAAACATTTTCCAATTAAATTTGATTAAGTTCCTTGGAATTTTCTTCATTTTTAAGTTTTTAATCAAGTTGCGACTTAAGCAAACTACTGACCAGTTCAGATATATTCAGGATAGGTTAAGATTTGTTAGGTTCGGATAGGTTAAGATATATTCGATTAGGATAGATTGGATAATGTTGCTGGAATTTTATCATGAGTCCACATTTTTTTACGTTTGACATACATTCAGGAATGATTTGGTAAGGTTAGGATAGGTTCGAATATGTTATGATGGATTAGGTTAGAAAAGGTTTTGTTGGAATTGGCAAGGCAATGATGACAAAATCCACTTAGCATAATAATGGCACTGTCAGTAAACTTTCCACGGGTCCTGCTAGTAGAAATTCTAATCTACAGTTTAACCTTTGAGAGATAAGTTCTGGTGCATGATCCTCATGTTTAGCACAGAAATACTGTATCTCAAAAAATGCTAACAGAGACATATTTTTGCCCTCTAGAATCAGAACATTTTCTATGCTTCCATTAACCCTTGCAAAAACTTAAAACACCATAATTAGCATTGCAAATAAAAGCATTCTGCAATTCATATATGACAATTTTACATGCAAAATATCCTAAATCATTTGTACAAAGTGATAAATAAATCCCAAATATTACTATTTCAAGCAACTAAATGTTATTTTTTATTTCACAGTTTACACTAGTCAGAAACTTTAAAATCTCTACCCAAAACTTTCTTTGCCAAACACTGACACACAAAGGTATTCAATTTCAAGAAGGGATAGAATTATTTTCAGAAGTAAAAGAGAAACATGAAAAAGAGCTTGAATGCTGCTTTAAATATAGAAGCATGAGCTCTGAATAATTATAAAATACTCATACTTTATCCATTTTTTGTAATTGTAATCAAAAGCTGTAATAACATTTTGTGAAGTTTATTTTCAACTTTGCTCTTTCATTTTCCCAAACATTTCTTCTACTACTTGAGATCCACGGAAGTTCAAACCCTGTCTCTGAAATTTAACTAAAATCTAGGTGTGTCAATAGATATGACGCTCAAGTATGAGATACTTAACAATTCAAAGCGTCTCAATGTCTTTCTTTTCATATGGGAGATTCTTAACTGTAGTTCCTCGCAAGTTCGTCTGCCCTCACCCAATTCTAACAGTTAGATTCTCTACTAATTTACACATGTCTATTCAAAGGAACTTCTATTTCTTCTTCTCTTTCAAATCTGAGACAGATTTACATAACGAGAACGGCTTATCTGAGCTTTCAAGGTCGTTGGCAGGAAATTTTCTGACCCAGAGCTCACGCCTAATAAACGTTCTATTCGTTAATCGTCCACGTCTCATTTACGGCAGACGTACAACTCATTCAGCTTCTCTAATAATTCAACGCAAAATTTTGTTTCTGGTGTCGTTTAAAATAACTGAAATCCTATAGAAATATCACTATTGATTAGCCTACCTTTAAATATGCAACTTTGATCGATTTAGAATATTGCCATATGTATGTTGTTGAATGATTTTGAGAGTAAAAATGTATTTTTAATTATTTCTGTATAATCACGATTACAATGTACAGTGTCGTGTTCTCCCCCAGGCTACTGTACGCTCCGGGCAGATTGTGAATATCTAAAGACTTTGAATTTCAATGCCCGAAGCGAGTGACAGAGGTACGAACGAACACGACAGGGTAAAAAAACACGAATGGNGGCCTATACACCGTTCCCAGCACAATGCGTTTACCATCTCTAGACAGTTCTACGAAGAGTGATTCTATTTGATCCTGATTCATTAATGCACCCGCTATGATTTTCGAGTCTATGTGGTTAGATATATTTGTACTGATGCCTCCGCCTCGCTGTTTTTTTCATAGCGAATGGAAACTATGATAATTTTCAAATCGAATCATGTCTTTGCTCGAGTCATCTAGCCAGCTTTCGGTGAAGCTAATCACGTCTAGGTTATATTTAAGTTCAGTAATAGTACATTGTATCTCTTCCAATTTTGAATAGAGTGACCTACAGTTCCAACACAGGAGTGAGAAATCATGGCGAGTTATTCGTATAGTTTCGTTGAATTTTGATATATTAGTAGATCTACAGTCTTCAGAGTCGTTTAGGTTTGGAGATATTTTGTTCAAATGATTGAGATCTGGGCCGATTTCACCCAGTACATCAGCGTGATCAGCCATTTAAAATTGGCAAACAGTAAGAAGTAGGTATAATATAGCTTATAAACTAAATACAAAGTTAAGTTTAAAGGGATATTCCTGTATATAAATAAAACTAGCTTATGAAGTAAGAAAGTATGGAGTCGAAAATCTAACTCGATTTCGTGAGTACACACTAAATTCAGTCGATGAGAGAATAATACTGGAGTTCGATATCACAAATATTGATGCAAACAGATTGCTGAAGGCGGTTTCATAAGTTCACAGACAACAGTTACTAAGTTTTAATGATATGACAACAATGATATAATCAGCTAATATGGTTTACGCGTAATAACAGCTTCAGTGGTAAAAGAAGAAAAAAATCACAGTAATATTGGTGGTAGGTATAGATTGCTGATTGCATTGTTACAGAAGTTCACATACAGCTGTCATAAATGTTTACACATACATCTGTTATACATTTGTCAAGATTGAGGTTTAACTGATATCTAATTGAGGTGAAACTGACATGATTTTCTATTGAAGTGATCGCCCAGTCTAGTCACCCATGACCTGTTTTGATGACATCTTCAGTTGTAGCATTAGGTATTGCTCGAGTTCTTCTGGTGAGTTGATCTGGCGGCGTTTTGAGTCTGGGTTTCCGGGTTGAGATACGAAATTGTTTCCATCGTGTTTTCTCGGGATTCCTATTTTCTCCGGGAATTTCCTTTTGGCCATTCTCAGAATGTACATGGCGTTAGCTCGTGAAGGTATCAGGTATTCATTTATGAAGAAATTTGGTTTCTTTTCTCGGCAGGCGGTGAGAATTTCACGTTTCTTGTTATAATGTTTTAATTCAAATACACTGTTTCTTCGATCTATGTTCCCAGTTACTGGTTTTTTACCCATTCTGGTAGCTGATGTGATGTCAGTGTTGCTGAGGTCAACATTGATTTTGTCCTTCAGGAGCTGGCAGACTGTTTCTGTACAGATTTCGCTTGCGTGAGATTCCGGTAGTTCCCTTCCAGAATGTCGAGAGTGCATTTTTTGTCTTCTATCTCTCGGCGCTGATCGTTTTTTTCCAACTGGTCGAGACGGGAAGCTAAGCTATCTGTTGTTTTTTTCTGTCCTTCAAGAATTTCCTTATGCTCTGCTTCTCTTCCCGTAATTGTGTCGTAGCCTTCTTTTCTTTTCAAATCAATTATACAGTTATTTCTACTTCATCAGTCGTTTC
>JACJUY010001623.1:65160-133887 GCA_014220935.1 Platorchestia sp. MABIK
AGGTAAGTCTATGTCTTCAGTGTTCGTTAATTCGTAAAAGTTAAGCCGCACGGTCGGGCGGCGGGACAGGATAGTTACTCGCAGCCGCCACCGGCGTAAAATCATCAGCGCTGAGACAATAATTTAAAGAAAAAAGCTGTTCTGTGATCATTTGAATATTTGATATAGTGGAAAAAATCGACGCTGGGCTTGTGGGGACAATTTTGTCACAAAGTTTTATTGAGAAATGCAGTTGTAAGATACAGCGTGTTATTTATTTCATGAATAGTTTGAGAACTAATCAATTGTAGAGGGTGTAAGTACCCATAAAAAGCAAAAACATGTCTGTTTTAATTGTTCTCCACTGAAAATATTACGTTATCCTCGTAGTTTACGCTCTGATGTATTTTACTGCCAGTGTCAGCCGCTGTGCATGCATTTTCAAACCTAACTCCGCTGCTTGAAAGGCTTGCTTACAATTTATCATTAAAATTATAATTAAAATTTCCCCTTTTACTTTTTGACTTGTCGCTGATTTCTAAAGTTTTATCTAAAGATTATAACGCACGATACCAATGTAAAATTATCATCTAGAGATGTTAATGTTATGATAAAAAAAATCCAGGACTTCATGTTTGAACTCTATTGAAAATAAACGGTTTATTTTCTTTTATTTGAAATTGAACTTAGGACACACGACAATCAATTTTCGTCTACTTTTGAAAAGTATTAACTTATTGACATGTAAATGCTCTTTTCCTAATTAATCACTATGTTAAATAACAATTTTTATTCTATGTAGGCTTAATAAATTGTAATTACCATCGGTGGCTGCGAATAGTTGTCGAAATTTATAAAATTATCATGTATCATCACTCGTAATCGAAGCAAGTAAGAAAAGTTCAGATTTCCGAAGTAGCGGAGCGCCGCGATGGTCACTCTCAGTGTTTACATTCCCTTGAGAATTAAACTACAAAAGAGCCATTTGCCCACCACAAAGATCTTAGTGCAGAAACAGCACTACCTAGACTTCGTCTTGGTCATGCAGGTGTTAGGGACAACTTGGCTAGGTTCGGAATGGTAGACAGTCCCTTGTGTCCATGTGGTAGTGTAGAGACCATTGAACATTTCTTGCTCACATGTCCTTTGCTGGCTGGGGAACGTACTAACCTGTCTAACACACTTACAACCTTAAGAGTACCTTTGTCGTGGAAAAATATCCTTGGGGGAGGCCCTTTCCAGGCTATAATACAGGAACAAATAATTGATGCAGTGGCTAAATTCCTGAAAGATTCCAATTACTTAAATGCCATCTGAAAACTACATAACTGCTCTTGTTGCTAGACGTATCATTCCTATGGTGTAGCAAAACCTGATGGCGTTGCTAACATTTTGGAGCTCTTTGTCTAAATTCTTCTATTTATCTACTTTACTTTACTTACCGTGCAACTTATCTCTGTAACTATTTAAGTATATAATCACAATCCTTCTTATTTTCCAAACTCATTAGCATAACTTTCTATTGCTCTCTCAATATTTGCATTTCTAACCAAGTAGACTAACATGTGACTACCACTCATGGGCACTAACGTTATATATCAAGTTCCCAAATAAGGTCCCTGAGCTCTTTGGAGACGGAGGATGGAAGCCCTCTACGCAGTGTTGTTTGTTAGACAAAATGGCTGTATATGCTTAGGGCACTGGTAGCACTGCATTCTGTAAAGAGAATTTTCACTCTCCATCTACATCTTTGATAGCCATAAATTAACTCCCTACTCTCTCTCCTTCAGAGTCCTGTCCACAGGAGTTTCTTTTGTTCATCAGTATCAGTAGAGTAAACTCTTGTTTAAATTACCACATTGGTACCAAGAAGCTCCAGGTTGCACTGTCCCAGGCTGGACCTTCAACTAAGTCTGGTATACTCATGTGAGACACAAGTTAGGGCATGGCATAGTTACTAACACACATTTCAAGTACTGTGCTGCATGCTTACTGTGGTAAAAGTACAATTAAATTGAAGTGATGAGATAAAAATGAAACAAGTTAAATACATATGAATATATGCAATTTTTAAATAAGGATGACCACCAATTGCATTCTGCTGAATCTTTTTTTCTTTCTGTTAAACCCAGGCAGGCCCAGCTCTGACGAGAGAAACATACACTCAGTCGTGGAGCTACATGGAGACCTCTTCGAAGCTCCAATAAACACCAATAAAAAAAAATAAAAAAAACTGCAAAAGTGGGGCATAGTAATCAAAAATCAGTGTGGACTTCTCTTCATTATGAAGAGGCACTATCAGTTTTGAAGACAAAATTCCTGGAAAGCTGGACAATTCAATGAAAGTCTAATGTGCAGAGAACCGGCAAAGGGAAATTTTTGTCAGATTTGCTGAATAAATCTATTAGCAGACCTTGGTTTAGGCTCCCTTCTCGCCAGCTTGAATATGTTGTTGGTCGACTTAGAATGGGGCATGTTGGAGTCCTGGCACATTTGTATAGATTTAACATGAGTCCTACCCCAATGTGCACCACTTGTGACTGCCCTGAGTCAGTTTCTCATTTCTTGTTTGAGTGCCAGAAATATATAATTCCTTGTGAAAAGTTTAGGATTGGTGTAATGGCTTGAATGTTGCATTTGACATAGGAAATGTGTTAGGATGTGGAGAAAACCCTGTATATGATGAAAGGAGAGTCATGTATGCATTAGCACGCTTTTTATGTTCAACTGGTTGTTTGCAAATCCTATAGAACATAGAATATTATAAAACAATCTATTCTGAGCAACTAGATTCAATTTGATAGCATCAAAGTATAGCTTCTGTGAAAAGATGAGATCTTGATAAGTAATTAATTCTGTGAATTTTCATTGTTGAAACTGTAATGTTTTCTGCCCAATATACCAAAATGTGTATGTCAGAAACTTGCTGCTGCTCTCTGCCAGTGTCAAATTTCAACCATTCAAGACTGTCACCACCACTGGACTAGCTTCATCCAAAGGTTCTCAGGTCCAACGGTCTTCCAGCTGAGAAGATCTGAGACTTTAAGAGGTCTCAACAAGACCTCACCCCGATCAACAACAACAAATTCCCTTGAGAAGAGTCTGAATGTCTGGTGCGGGACCTAACCTTTCCTTCCAATGTTGTGATGCAATATGGGGATTGCTGCAGGGTGCTTACAGATGGATCTAAACTGGAATCAGGTTCTACATCAGCTGCTGTGTACATTCCGCACTTGAATTTATCCACGGCTTGGTTACTCAATCCTGCTCACTCAATAGTGGGAGCAGAGCTGCTTGCAATCCTAAATGCAATAAAGTTGATCAAATGTAGCATTATAAACCAAAAAGTGATAATTTTACCGATTCTAAAAGTGCCTTGAGTATTATCTCTAATTTTGTTAATCCATCATATAAAACTGTTAGTAGGAATATCCAGAGAATTTTGCTTGAAGCCTCATCCAGCATCCACCTTCAGTGGATTCCCTCACATACAGGAATAGCAGGCAATGAAATTGTTGATAGATGTGCAAAACTGGGCCACAGAAATTCAAAATCAGCTCTGACTCAACTCAGCTATGAGGAGAATGTGAATCAGCTGAGGGTGAGGAGGATAAACCATTGGAGTGGGTGCTGGCAGAGGCAGGTGGAGAGTTCTGGAAAGGGGAGATACTATTTTGAGTTGAGCAGGAAGCCAGAGTTTCGATTAGATGTCAACCTCACGAGGAAAGGTCAATGTATTGTTAGTCGATTTCGAGTTGGATACGTTGGTGTCTTTGCCCTCCTGAATAGATTTAATATGTACCCTAGCCCATTGGGCCCAGAGTGCTCCACTCCTTAGACGATTGAGCACTTTCTGTTGGTATGCCCTGGCTCGGGTGAACCTTACCATGTGTCTCTCTAGATTCAATCTGGAAATCTGTCTTGTAAATGTTCTTGGCTGTGGTAATTACTCATCTTATGTTTGTGCAAGGATTCTCCATTCCTTGATTGGCTTCATAACTTCAACAAACAGATTGGAGACTTTGTGATCTCTTTAATTGATTAATGCATGTGAGATTGAACACTGAAAGTGAACCTGACTTTTCTCTGCTCTTCGGAACTGCTTGTGCTCTCAAGTACCCCTACAAGCTGTCAGGTTGCACGGACTTCTGCTGAAGAAATCCATTGACTTTCAATATCCTCCTGGATCCCCCTCGAAGAAGAAGAAAGTCTGGTGCGAAGGTGCCTACACTAATCTGGTATATGCAAAAGGAAGTGCCAAAGTGTGAGATGTTCTATGATGGTAGTTTTGGTAGCCAGCTCTTGTTCGCTGTGAGGTGTAAGTCATTGAGCGTGAATAGGCGTACGTGGAGGTGGAATGAGAAAAATAATAGATTATGTCGGCAGTGTGATAGGGGAGTGGAAGAAACAATCGAGTATTTTGTGCTGGAATGTAGTAAGTATGAACAAGAGATAGAAAGTTTCATGAATGTGGTGTTTGAGCAATATGGAGAGAATGAGTGGTATGCCAGATGTGCTGAAGATGATTGTGGTATGAGCTGTATTGTTGGATTAGATCAGGACTGTAATTTGAGTATCATTGAAGCTGTGAAAGTTTTTCTTGTACGTGCCTGGAGTAAAAGACAGTGACTGGAATAAGCCAGTCATGTAGAGTGGGCTGGAATGACCCACCATGCACAGAGATGGTGTTTTGATGTACTGGTTATCCCAGTGATGCCTTCTAATGGGAGTTTGTGACAAGGATTGGTGGATCCTGAGTAGTTTATTGGACAAGTCTGGTACACAGGTGCTGAACTCTTCTTTTGTTTTGTGTGTGAGTATTGAGGAAAGAATTGTAGGCCGTTACAAAGGCCCCAACACTGTCGGCCTTCAATTTCAAGTTCTAGGATGTTTGAGCAGACAGGATGTGGTGGCTGAATGCAATATTACTAGCTTGAAACTGGAAAGTAACATTAATGCCAATTAAATATTATTTTTGTTTGATACCTGAATACTATGGCAGTTGTTGAGGGCAATTGCCTAATCTGTTGGGGCCTTTGCCCCATTGCTCGGGCAAGTTTTGAGCATCTAAGATTCATCTTTAAACGTCATGCAGTACACTCTTTGTTGGAAAGCAACTGTAATTTGAATTCCATTCCTTCATTCAAAACAACCCTTAAAAGTGTCTGAAATAGAAAACGTATCAAAAACTTTACAGAAGGAACAGTACAGACGGGAAGTTGCAATGCCAACCAATGGAAAAAATTCCAAAGCAGCTAGAAGCTCTCCAAAAAAAGGGAAAAATCCTGCTCACACACACAAACTGTCAGGAAATATGGAGGCACTGCCTCTACCAAAAAAATAATTTTAGGGTAGGAGCTCAACCCTAGTCCCCAGTAACTATGTCCCAACCAGTTTATGGGAAGCATCCTCATAAATCCCATTTTGAGACCTCTGCAGAAATAGGGATTTTTGTGGCTATAGGAAGCGTAAGAGGTCAGGTACGTTCTGTGAAAAATAAAGTTCGTTCGTTTGCTCGTTCACCCGCTACGGGGGTTTGAAGAATGGGAGGGAGGGGAAGTGATATTTTATCATGTTACACTTCCCCCTTGGCTATTTCTTCACGGTGCGATGTTGCTATGTCATTTTCTACGTCTATTTATTACTGTATAATGATTTCAAGGGTCTTAGCTGAGCCCACAAATAATAATGAAGAAAAATTGAGCTTGTTTATGTTTACTTATTTTCCATTTTTGTAGAGGATCAGAATGTGGGGTTTCAGAATGCTTCTTCTCCTACAGTTTTTAAGCTACAGTGATGATTTTGGTATCATTGGATGCGAAAAGACAAGCGCTTTTACAGAAGCTCTAATTTTTTCACAAGTACTTTTTGTTTATAAGTTATGACGTCATAAATCCACATTTTTTTCGAAAACAGAGTTTGCTCTCAAATTTTTTCATTTATTTTTATTTAAAAACGGAAATTTGGGAAATACATTTTAACTTCTATAAAAGCCCTTGTCTTTCCATATCCACTGATACCAAAATCATTACAGTAGCTCAAAAACTGTTCAACAAGAAGCATTCTGAAAATCCCCTCTAAAATAAAGTTTTCTTTGATTTCCCATTTTCTTTTCGTGAAAATCGCATTTTCTCAGAGAAGATAAACGATTTCAAATTACCTTTCCAATCAGTAAATAAAATTTCATTGCTCTAGGTTCAATAAAATAAAATGTTTGTATGAGGGACGCTTTTCTTAAGCTGAGCTAGAGAATCCCTACCTCCAAAAAAATTGCAGGAAAATCAAAGTCAAATAGCAGGTTCAACTGCCATTAAAAAAACACTTGACAAAAGTCCAGATGATATCCTTGAAGCCAATAGCAATAAAAATAGAAATTCTCATGACAAATCAAACGCTTTAATTGAAGAATTGTTCCCATCAATGATATCAAACCAATCAAAAGCTCTATCTAATGAAAATTCCTTTTATGCAAGTCAAGACAAAATTCCTAATAATCAAGAAGAACTGCAGCAGATGGAAAAAAAGTCCACTGTAGAAAAGAAATCGGCTAAAATAAATCTGAATCTTTCAGAAAATGCTGATAAGAGGCCACAATCCACGAGGCACATTATAATCTTTTCAACTGATGAGCACATCAACCTCAAAAAACTCAACCCCTTCAAGGTACAGGAGTTATTAAACAAGATTTGTGGACCTGTTGAGAAAGTAGACTACAAAAGAACAGGAAGCCTAATTTTTAAAACAAACACAAACGGAACAAATCAAAACTCTACTGAAAATTAAAACTTTTGGCAATGTACCTGTCAACACCTAGATTGCCTGGGAAGCTTCCACATCATGTTTGAACTTGAAATTGAGGGCCGACAGTGTTGTGGTCTTTGCAATGGCTTACAATTCCCTCCTCAATACTCACACACACAAAAAAAGAGTTTAGCACCTGTGTACCAGACTTGTCCAATAAACTTCTCAGGATCCACCAATCCCTGTCACAAACTCCCATTAGACGGCATCAATGGGATAAACAGTACGTCAAGACACCATCTCTGTGCATGGTAGGTCATTACAGCCCACTCTACATGACTGGCTCATTCCAGTCACTGTCTTTTACTCCAGGCACGTACAAGAAAAACTTTCATAGCTTCAATGATACTCAAATTACACTCCTGATCTAATCCAACAATACAGCGCATACCACAATCATCTTCAGCACATCTGGCACACCACTCATTCATTCTCTCCATATTGCTCAAACACCACATTCATGAAACTCACTTTTGCTTGTTCATACCTTACTACATTCCAGCACAAAATACTCAATTGTTTCTTACACTCCCCTATCACACTACCAACATTATCTATTATTATTCTCATTCCACCTCCATGTACGCCTATTCACGCTCAATGCCTTACACCTTACAGCAAACAAGAGTTTGCTTTTAAAACTACCATCATAGAACATCTCACACTTAGGCACTTTCCATTGCATATGCCAGATTAGAGTAGGCTTTTACGTCATGCTAAGTATCCACTTATTCAATCCAAACTCTTATGTTTGCCTCTCAATCTCAGGTCCTTCACCTCCAACATTCATTAAAAGCCAGTCATCCACAGGTCTCCCAATCCTAACAATAGTTATCTTTTGCCTACTTAGTTTCCTAGCATGCCCCTAACATATTTTCACCCATTGGCATGCATTCAGATTCCATTCGAATATTTTCTTTACCCACCTGCTATTCTGGATTCTCACAATTCTCACCTTATAATTCAACACAGCTTTTATCATTTGTTCTGAAAATAGGCTCTACTCTAGGTCACCTCTAATAGCTTCTGTAGCTGTCCATTCTGGAGCACCGAATGCTAGACGTCCTACCTTATTTTGTATCACATCCAGCTTTTCAAGGTCACTTCCATTCCAGGCTAGAGCACTCATGCCATATAGGACACTAGGTACAGCAACACACTTCCACATTCCTCTCATACTTGTTTGCTCTGTATCTGGCCACACTACTTTCCATCCACTCCACTGTATTGCTTTTGCCACTGTCTCACCCTTAGTTCTAGTGCATCCATCTTCACTTATCACACAACCTAGATATTTGTATTCTTTTGTTGTACCTATTTTGATTTCTCCAATATTCCACAGTCTGTCTCTATCAGTTTCATCACTATTTATAACCATATCTTTACATTTGTCTGCACCAAAGTTCATCTGAAATTTGTATTATATCCATTCACAATGCCAAGCATACTTTGTAGTTCATGCCTAAATTTGCTAACCACAATCACATCATCAGTATACAACAACAAACAACTCAGTTTCTCTTTACCTACTTTCAGTCCTCCAAGCCACTTATTCTGTTGAACTGCTAATACTTCTGTGTACAATCCAAACAACAGGGGAGATGGCACAGCTCTGTCTCACTCCTCACTTGCCCAGTTTCCAAATTTCCTAACCTGTAGATAGCACTTGTGTTCTTATACTGACTTTGCACAATGTTTGCAATCTTTCTACTAAATCCAACTTTTCTCAAAATTTCAAACAGCCTGAACCAATCTACTCTGTCATACGCATTTTCAATTTCCAGGAATGCTAAATATACTTTCTTATCATCTTTCCTCATTCGCTCCCCTCAGGGGGATACAACTATTGTATCTATGGGAATTAGCGCTCCTACGGGGGAAATGTGAGGGCCTGAGCTGAGAGTTAGGTAGGCCTTCTTTTTGTTGAAATGAAATGTTTTTGTTTTGTTAAGGACCACCTTTTTTTGGTTCACTGCTGTCCTGTTTTTCACCTCCTACTACTTTCTTCTCCAACTTTGATCTTGTTTCATAATCTTCTTTCTCACCTTTCTGTTTCTATGCCCTTTCTGCATGGATTCCGCTTTCCCTCAACTCCATACTAAATGGTGCTTTCCTCCTTCTTCTCTTTGGATTGCCTTTGTGGCGGATAGGGAGGCTTAAACTAACTAATAATCTAATCTAATCCTCATTTGCTCAATTATTTCACTCTCTAAAAACGGATTGTCTTCACCATGTCTATCTTGCCTGAAACCATTCTGTTTTTCTCCTACGACTCCTATTTCTTCTATTAAATATTTCATTCTATCATTCAAATTACTACAGAAAATTTTACATACAGTGTCTGCCAGAGCAGTAGGTCTGTAATTTTGAGTTATTTCATACTCTTGTGCACACCCTTATGCAAAAGAACTACATTACACTTGTTCCAGTTATCTGGTTCTCTTTCACTCTTCCATATCACATCAGACAAACATTTCAACATATTAACTGCACTCCCTCCCCCACATTTATAGAACTCATATGGGACCCTATCAGGACCACATGCCTTTCTATTTTTCACTTTCTTCAAGCAACTTACAATCCCTTCACAATTGATTTCATCCTCCATTTGCAGCTCATGTTCATCTATTAGGAAATTTATGGGTTCTACATTTATTACTTGCTCATTCATTCCACCAATCTCCTCCCAGTAGTCTTCAACTGCTTTCACCATTTGCAACCTATCTTGCACATTGCAACCATTGACCATAATGCTGCTCAAGTTCATGTGTGACCAGAACAACGGACGGCGCATGACTGATGACGCTCGACTTGGTGTGCTTTTCACTTGTATTGGCTCGATTTCTAAACACTTGTTCAGGTTCTGGGTCGAAAATCACTCAATTTTTTTTTTGGTTAACTTCTGATGTATTCAACCTTTGAGTCGTTCAACTTCAAAGGTATTCCTGACTCTAGGTATCTGTTCTGATGATACATAAATCTCTTTCTTCATTATTCTGAATGAAATCCCTTTCTGTGGGCTCAAAATATTGGAAGTCTGATGCTCAAAGAACCTATAGTAAGATGTGACTTAATTTTTTATCTTCTTTAACACTTGCATTGCTGGTTTTTCATGTTTATGTACAGTTTTTTCTATTCTTTGTATGTTTGATAATTAAAGTTTATAAAAACGTAATTAGTTTGCTTGTGTGAAATTCCCTTTTTTATAATTAATGAAAGGGTTTATTAATTAGTTACTTGTTTGCAGGTTGGTTCTTGCATATTTGTCTTCACTTCCATTAGAAAAGAAAATCGCATTTTGGGTAATTTCCATGAACTTGTGCTTAATGTTGAAGCCAGAAATAAGGTACCAATTTACGCTCTATCTTCTTTGAGTTGAGTTTTCTTTGTTGTATTTGTGTGTTTACTGTAATTGATGTGTGAGATGGAAGATCAACAGAAGCAACTTGATGATGTTATTGAGCTGGTGTGGGGGCCATGCATCCAACCTCAATTATTTCAACGGTGGTCTCAAGGTTTGTGATCAGCTCATAGAGCACACAGTCTACATAGCCCTGATAGCTTGTGTAGTGCATGGAGTAAAAAATATGCTGACTCAAGCATTGGTTGTTCATAATATTTCTACTTCATTCATTTTTTCAACATTCTTTTGAAACTTGAATGACTAACCAGAGGTTTAGAGGAGTCAGAAGAAAATGTGTTTCTTGTGTAAAATTTTCACCCAGTAATGTTACTAGGGCAATGAAATGGTTTGGGCTAGAGCTTGTGGTCCTCAGAAAATACATTTTTCACCATTAAAAATTGAGAAAGCACCCTGTGTTCCTTACAAGGTATTTTTTGGCTAATTGAATCAGATTGAAATTTTATGTTATTGCTTAACAATGAAATGACTTTTAGATTCATTTATCAAAACCAAATGACTGCTATCATAGAGTGTTTTCATGGAGCACTTCATTTTTGGGAACATGGAAAAGTTTTAAAGTAAAGTCTAAATGAAAATGTTAAGTGTCCATTCTCTAACTGGAAGAAGGCCCCAGCTTTCTCTGCATTCATGGACACCCTGTTACTGACATCTAGATGTGCATTTCAGGAGTTCAGGTATAAATACTGTCTCAAAAAAGATATCAGAACATAGGGACAATAGCACACCAGAGCTCAGAATGCATTTAGGTGATGAGAAAGAATGTATTGCTTCAAAAGTGGAGAGGGTTTTGTTCTATCTAGATTCAGGTTTACATTAAGTAGTATTGTTTGTCATATTGCTAGTAATGACAGGGTGTAGGTCTGATGTAGTACATATATCCATCAGCCAGCAATCAATAGTTGATTTAAGTGAATAGAATAGAATTTTTATAGAATCTTGATGCCTTCCAATGGAACAATCTTGATCTGAATTCATGTCTTTTTGTGAAGGCTGTTGATTAATGAGTATTTCAAGCTCATCTTTTGGTAAAAATAATAGCATGTATTTAGAATTGAAAGCAAGTATTGGACTCACCATATCCTTTGACAGTTCCCTATTGTGGGTGGTTATTCTGTGTTCCTCAATGTTTATACTTATGAAGTACTTAGAAAGTACATAGAGAGAAATATTTTGTTGTAATTTTTATCTCAAATTGCATTTGCCTTACAATTTTAGAACTGTACAATAGAGATTTATGTTTTGTATTCGTGGTTTTTATTTCAACTTGTTTAATGATTTTCTGATTTGCAGGTTTTGTGTTCAGTTGTGAGGAGGCCACAGCTCTCCAGCAGCACATGGGGGGCCCCTGCTCCATCATTGCGCCTGTGCAGGCGTTTCTCACTAAGAACCTCATTCAGAATTACTCAATGGACCAGCTAAAACAAGTAAGATAGAAATGCATGCTATTTTTCAAATCCTAGTGTTTTGTATCTTTGATTACACTATTCTCAGTTTACTTTGGCTTACGTTTTTTAATTTTCATGGTAAATATATATTTAGTAAATATTAATTGTTGACTATTTTCTCTTATATATCAGTGATTATTGTCATATTTTAGTTGAGTAAAAATTTACTATTTTGGATTTGGATCTCAGTAGATGCAATGTAGATATAACAAAAAGTATCAAAATCAAGTTTTTCTTTCATCATTAATTGTAACCAACAAACTTTACTTTGCTATATTTTTAGCATTTGTGGAAGTGCTAGAAGTAAGGGCTTCTTGCAGTTGCATTTTTTTTTTAATTTTCAAAGCAATTATGACTAGACAGTGTTGAATTTCAACTGATGATGATGCTATGCTGCCTTGATTACTAGTGAACTTTTAAATGTGGTCCTCCAATTCTGGATTTCATGTGTAACTCAGAGAGCTGCAGGTATTGTATTTTTTTGTAATGATTGAATTGCCGTTTTTTTACACTGCGTTGCTTAGTGAACTGGGAAAAAGCTAAGAATCTTTTTTGTCTCTAAGAATCTGATAATCAAAATAACAAGTACAGTCATCCCTCATCGTACAAAATTAATTCATTCCTGAAAAGGTTTTGTATTGTGATTTTTTTGTAAATAGAGTTGCATTTTACTTGGAAAAGGCTTGATTTGTTCTAAAGTCCCAATACTACCTCCTAAACCCTTAAAAAATTATTAAAGTGTACCAATTTCGAATGAAACATATTAAAAGTAAATGAAAGTTGTGGTAGGAAGAAAGTTCAAATTAATCCAACCCTAAGTTAAGTTAAGAATTGACATGATCACTAGTTAATTTGAGCATTTTTTGTGTTAAATATGTATCTCCTGGATGTGATCAGCAAGAAAAACGTTTTTCCTTTCAGCAAGGAATACATGAAATTTCTGCAATATAAAAATAAGCTGTCGTAAAATATGGCAAGTATCCAGCATCCGGAGGCAGAGTGTGATTCAGATCTTTGAACGGAGTAACAGATAGAGGTCAATTATAAAAACTTCGTATTGTACGACGTATTAAAGTTGGTTAACAATTCTAAATTAATGGCAGTATGCATCCATTCAAATATTTATGTTCAAAGGCAATTTTATGTTACACAAATACATAGTAGTATCAAGGATTAATTTACACTCAAATAGAGATTTAAATGCGTGGAATTTCACTTTATCACAAATATGAAATCATATATGCATACAAATACAAAACAATACCTATTGGACGAAATGTCGATTTAACCTCTTAAAGAAATATAGCAACAAAGTCTGTTTTTGCTTGTTCAAACAATTTTTGTAAAAACAAGTTACAATTTGTTTCATTGACATAGATGATATATATGCCTTGGCCTATTCATTTGAAAGGATGGCACAATTTTTATTGTTAATGCAGAATTGTATCTGTGTAGTAATGTACTCACTTCAATTGTAATCAAATGGCATCATACATAAGGACTCATTGAATCGCATTTGCAAATTTCTTTTAAAGGTTAAATATACATATCGTCCAATGGTAATCTTTTGTAGTTGCACGCATATATGATTTTATAGATGTGATAAAGTGGAATTTCACGCATATAAATCTCAATAAGAGTGTAAATAATTCTTCGATACTACTATGTGTGTGCGTAACATAAAATCACCTTTGAACACAAATATTTGAATGGATGCATACTGCCTTTAATTTAGAATTGTAAACCAACTTTAATGTGTAGTTAATTCAAAGTTTTTATAATTGACCTCTATCTGTTACTCAGCACAAAGATCTGAATCACACTCTGCTTCCTGACACTGGGTACTTGCCACATTTTTGACAGCTTGTTTTTATATTGCAGAAATTTTATGTATGCCTTGCTGAAAGGAAACACATTTTTCTTGCTTATCTCATCCAAGGAATACATATTTAACACAAAAAACGCTCAAATTAACAAGTAATTATGTCAATTCTTAACTCAACTTAGGGTTGGACTAATTTGAACTTGACTTGGATTAATTTGAATTTGGCTTGGATTAATTTGAATTTGACTTAAATTAAATTGAACTTGACTTGGATTAAATTGAACTTGACTTGGATTAAGGTGAGCTACTACCCTGTTCTTTACCTAATTTACCGGAGAAATAATTTAGGATTTACCTAGGGACGAAATTTTTTGGACAAATGTAACAAAAAATGTTTTCTAACTTGAAATTCAAAAAAAATCCTTCAGGACAAGGTCCCTACAGTCCTTCCGCGTCAAATGAGACCACAATCACGCTTCTCCATAAAGAATTGTAGAGTGGGCAAAGTTTTCCGCAAGTATTTGTATTTTTCTTATGTTTGCACAATTCCTTTTTTTCTACTGCGAAAATCAAAAATTTTTATAGATGAAAATGTGTTCAGAATTCAATTTTACAAATCTGTTTGCACTTTCGTTCCTCTAGATGCAATAGAAACGTGAACAGTGAAATTTGAAAAATTCGGTAAATTAAGTAAAGTACAGGGTAGTAGTTCCCCTTAATTTGAAGTACTATAATGATAGCGTTGTCTGTCTTTCGGTCTATCTGTCCAAAGCCAGCCGAAAGTGTGTGATGAGTGTATCTGTGATACAAGCTTCATCAACTCCTCAATTACCAGTGTACAGTATTAATCCATCAGGAATGAATATCACGTGAATTCATAGAAAATGGGAACGGATGTCAAATGATTTGTCAAACAGTATTATGCATTTTTGACGGGCCGTGAGCACTCAGCCCTATCAAATCTTGAGAGATTGAATTTTTTTCAGATATTACTGTCTTTTTTTCATTTCACCTCCTCTCTCATTTACAATAAAGGTAGTGGACTACATAGTTGTAATAACATAGGAGAAATTATGCCCAGGAAATACCAAAGTCTATTTTGTTATTTGTTTAAGGAGACACTTGCCATTTTACTGTATGAGAATAATCAACACTATATAATAAAGCGTCAGGTTTCTCCATCAATTTCTAAATAAATATACGTCCAATATATGTCCAATAATATATTTCTAAATACATCTATATACCAAATATAATTCTGCTACGATGCCGCCGACAGTAGAGAAAAAGAAACTTTACGTGTCGATGCCGTTTTTTGGTTTTCAGTCCGAGAAGCTGAAGAAGAAACTACGCTCTCTTACAATGAAATATTTTATGTGTATTGACGTCCAAATTATATTAGTGAACAATTTTAGAATCGGTACTCTGTTTTGTTCAAAGATAAACTGCCTATGTCTATGCTCTCCACTATTGCGTATAAATATTGTTGCCCATTGTGTGGGTCTGTGTACGTTGGTTCAACCACGCGCGCACTAAGATGTTCAATTTTTGAGCAAATTGGTAGGAGTTTCAGAACTGGTAATCCACTAAGCAAGCCACCTCACTCAGCTATACAAATTCATTCAGATCATTGTAAATCTCCAGTTCTGCAGCTAGACTTTTCCATCTTAAGTTCTGCTAACTCAGTCACTAATTTAGGTATTATCGAATCCGTCTTCATTAGCCGCTTAAAACCCGATCTAAACGATATGCAATCGTCCCCACCCCTTAAAAATAGCTTCAGTTTAACATTTTACTGTTATATTTTTTGTGTAGTTTTTCTTCAATTCATAAATGTATATTTTTCCGTGTATTTTTTCAGACATCCGCTGATGATGACCTTAGGGTCAAAACGTTCGTTTTTTAACAAAAATGTCTTTTAAATCAATAGTCTTTGCTATTACCTTCATTTTAAAGCTATGTCAAATCGTACAACCTAATTTGATATATATGTCTTTGTACATAATTCCTCTTATGTGATTACAATGGGATTCTTCTTGCTTGGTTGGCATCATAATCACCATTCAAATAATATGAAAAACCTGGCATCTGCTCACTTTTGTTTACAAGTAAAAATTATTTCCTGAAAATTGAACCTATTATTAAGAAAATGCAGCTTATCGCAGTGAAAACAGGGCAACATGTGAGTGCGCTTCAATACTGATGTACTTATATCAGTTTTCCTCCTGGCAAACGCACTTAATCTGATTATTTTGTCATTCATTACATCATCTGAAAGGTCTTGAAATAGGCTTTCCGTGTAGGCTTCTCATTTTTTACAATTGTGAATATTAATTTGTGTAGCCTATTTTGAATTTGAATGCCATTTTCGTTTTATTTAAGATTTTTTCAAATTTTGACATGTGCACATAGAGCATTAACTTTAGTAGCAGTTTTCATCAAAATTGATTAAAAAATGAACTTTTTACATCAAAAATTGTTTTTCAGAATGAAAATTAAAGATGATGTAACGTTTTAATAACTTAATTTTCCAAAAAAAATACACTACAGTGAACAGCTCTAATGACTTCACTTGTGGGTAAAATATTTGCACTGAATTTTCCAACATCCTGTATAATGGTAAAACTTGATATTTAACATTCTGTTGCCAATTTAATAGTCGTTTGTAAATGAAGGAGATAATAAACATACGTACAGGTTACAATGCCTGCAACCATTAAGAAATGAATCATTCATCTTATAAATTGTAAATAGGTGGAGTTGGTGTCACAAAATTGTGGATAGGTGGAGTCTGTGTTGGAGTTGCAAAATTCAAAGAAGTGGAGTTGGAGTCGCAAAATTCTGAAAAGGTGGAATCGGAGTCAGAGTCGCAAATTTATTTCTCTGACACCGCAACCCTGATAGCATTTCTGTGTCGCCATGCTACACAGAAGCTAAAAGTGATGCTACACATAAGCACACCAGAGACTGTACAAATGTTCACCCATGCAAAAATGCTTACTCATGTACGAATGTTTACCCAATTATTCATTAAATTTTTTCACACAAAACAAAGAATTTTTAGTTCTTCAATTAAAAACTTATTAAAACGACATTAACATCTGAATGACTTTTTTGTCATTCACAAGGTGAAAGATGCCTTGAAGCATTGGGCTGAAGTACTAGAGGAGATTAACTTGATGGGTTTTTTTGCTGACCAGCAAGCGGCTGGACTGCACTCAACACATTGACTACATTTGTGCGGTTGTTATGGTTGGGTAAAGTAGAGCGACTTCATTGCTTGAATACATTCCTATGTTTTCTAAGAAATGTGAAAAGCGTAATAACACAATAATACTTTACCTAGTACCTAGTAGTACAAAAATATCCTAGTAAAAACATTACTAAAAAAGGTAGTGAAATGATTGAAATGCAGTTCATTTTTACCAGTGCATAATTGAGAAATTTACCTAGTGTTACACATATGTCCCAAAACGTAGTCAACGTGTTAAAGACACGTTTGAGTGATTTTGTGTCCTTCAATTCCAAAATTTCACGTAATTTGATTTGTCTCAACATTGTCATAGTTGCACAGTGTAAATCTAAGAATGAGAATATGCTATGCATCATGTAATTATTTTAAAGAAATCTTGAAGTTCAGATAATTTCCATGGACCAAAATGTTGGGCAAGGTTGTGTTCTACCATGCAGAGGGATTTTACAACTCCATTTCAGTGCTTTATTTTTTCTGTTCTGAACTGCTGTAGGGATTACATCATGTTTCCACTGTGTGATTTGAGGTGAGCGCAGCTGCAGTGGACGGCTACTTGGCTGCTAGTCTGTCAGAGATGCTGTGCTTGTGCGCCGTGGAGGCGTGCAGGGCTCCTGAGGTGCATCTGGTGCACCACAATGGTGAGCCCCTGTAACTCTTGTTGCAGTAATTCTTGATGTTATTTTCCACTTCACACCAGCTAAACTGCTAATTTACATTATAGATTTCCACTGCCGCTTGTTTTCTCTGATTTAATTTTTGTTTGTTTAACCATTCCAATTTCTTCTGCAGATTTTTTTATAGCTGGTCAAGTTGGAAGACTGCAAAGGAGAGAAAGCATTGTCTGTTTTTGATTTGGGTAATTTGTTTTCTGGTGAGGCTTCCACATGTTTACGAAGTTCAATGTGACGACCTTGAAGATGAGCTGGCAAAAGGGGATGAATTTCATGGGAATAACTTGTGTAAAAATCGTTTGAACAGTCAGTGACTCAATGTTTGCCACTGATAATGATTTATATTTCCAATACAGTGGTACCTCTTGATTAGAACTTTATTTGTTCCTTTGGGTTTGAATTTTTTACCATTTCTATTGAAATTGCAATTTTTACCATTGAAATGAATGTAAAAATAATTAATCCATTCAAGGCTTCCATAATCCTATATTTTTCGATTTAAAATAATTATGGTGGAATGTTGTGCCCTAAACATAGGAATGAACTTAAATGAAAAATGTTAAATAAAAAGCATTTTAACTGACGTGGATTATAGTAGTTGCTGGTACAGATGAATGAGTGCAGATGGTAGAAGGATTGTTACTGCAAGGATTACAAGTCCCCATCCATAAAAACAGAGGCTAACTCAATTTCTAGTACTTTCTTTCTCTTCTGTTCATTTTCTAGTTTCTCTGTTGCTTCTTCTTCTCCTGGTTTTTTACTGGTTTCTATTTCACAAGAAACTTATCTGAACGGACTTGTCTCTTTCTTCTCTAGAGAAGTTTTCTAAAGTACAACATATCATTGTCATTTATAGTGTTCACTGCTCTATTGCTCACAGTTTGATCTGGGTGATGCTTTTTAATAAACATATACAGTGTACCCCACATGCTAAACATTTTTTCTAATTTCAACACTTGAAATCTCTTTCCTTTCTTATATTAATAGCCTGCTTTGTATTCTTCACCTGTTCCTCCTTTAGGTGAAGAAGGTCTTCTGTGATGAGTTCTTCTTTGTGTTCTGCCACAAGCTTTTCTACATGATCAACGTTACCCTTCAATCCCAAACTTTGGCCAAGATTCACTACCTAGGGACTGACTGTTAGTAACTGACTGCTGACTGGCTTTAGCATCATCAGCTGGCTGACATTTGTGTTCAAATTGCTACACCGCGTTCGTATTGGAGGACAAAAATTGTTTGCCACATGTGTTTGGATTGGGAAATTATTGGAACCGAGAGGTAGCACTGTAGGTCGATTCTGGGAAAGCTCACGCATAGAATGAAATGGAGAGCCTATGTTAAAATGTACATTGTTTATTGCATACGCTTTAGAATATTTATTTTTAGAATTCCATCTTCAGCAACGAAACATGAAAAAAGTAAAAAAATCAAACTTAAGAACACAGTTAAACAATAAATAAATAAACATCTGTAAAAAATTAGATCCTAAACCTCATTCATGCACAAGTAGAACAAAAAAATGTTCATTCATTTGATTACTTACACAACCATGTACTTACTTACTTACACAACTACACATTTACTCATAAAATATACTCACATACATAGACACGTGCGCTCACACACACACCCACACATACACACACAGAAAGATGTCAGTAGATTGAAGCTATGTACAGTTTGACAGAGCTCAAGTTTTTATTTAGATTAGGCTTATGAGTGGATAAGAATCCAAAATCCGATCTTGTTCATTTTTTTTGGTACAGAGAGTAGAAAAATTATTTGTCTTGAAAGGGTGACTGAACTGCTGACAGTGATCTCGAATTGTTGAAAGAAAAGAAAAGTATGTGACCGGTTCTATGGAAAATTCCTGAATGTTGGTTATATCTAATAAGTTGTTAATGTTTGGTGCTACCAACATAAGTCTGCGTGCAGCAGTCACACATGTTGACTAAGTCGTCCCAGGAGCTGCTGCACTCTAGCTTTTTCAAAAACTGCAACAGGGGTGCAGCTACCTCTCCACAGGGTAGTGGTTGACCGGTCGACCACAGAAGGAAAATGTCCCCCCCATCTTGGTCAATCTGGCTTCCACCGAACTGAACTCGGAGAGCGCAGTTATTCTTAACATCCTAAGATGTCTGTCGGAATTTTTCTGCAAAGAAATTCCCAAAACCAGCCTCCATCCCGGCTTTCAGTGGCCGTACTTAGACGGTTGGTCCCAGAGCTCCTGCGCACTAAGATCAGACTCCCATACCACGACATCATCGATGTAATGGTCCGTCCCTCAACAAACCCGCTAGTCCAATGACAGAACCTTGCCAAAAATCGCGGTCATGATTCGAGGCCCACACGATAAGCCAAAGCCCAATTGCGTCAAAGCACAAGGTACACTTTAAACTTCACAATCTGATCTTTCCTCAGATCCTTGGAAACGTGGACCTGCATGCCTGCAGACTTTAGGACTTTAAGGTCAACGACCTTAAGCTCGCTCTGCAGCTGCCACCATTTCCGAATTTTGTCACCCCATTCTGCGACCATGTCATCACCCGAATGACACTCGACAAATCCGTTCAACTTATGGTAATCCATAACCAAACAAACTTTGTTCTTCGATGCTTGCACGACGGCCAACAACGGAATAATGCTCTGAATAGGGCCATCACATCGCCTTACTAACCCATCTTTGAACCTCCACGTCTTAACGCTCACGCACATGAGGCGCTGGAGTACACTTGTACTCTGTGATCCGAATCTGCAACACCATGGTTGCAGCACACCGCCAACTGACAGTCCAGCGACCGTCAACAAACTGGGTAACAAAGTCAGGGTCACTAATTTCGATCAATGTAAGCGCACCTCTCGAATCCACCGACCCCACCTTTTCCACCCGGCCGGCTCCTAGCTTGGCACGAGCAAATCTATTGATGGACCCCCTACAGCATCTCTCCCAGCCAACCGAATACTTCAAGTCAGAGTATCTCCTGATGGTGGCGCCTCCCACACACCAAAACAATTCCCCTGCAACTCGACCGCACAACAGTGCTTCCCCTCATAGGAAGTCCTGCCGTCCGTCGCGGTCGGAGGAGTTGGCTCACTACCATTCGCAGATAGACCACTGTCCGCTCACTCCCGGAGTCCGCAAGGCAACAGTAACAACGCCCATTCAACAGGGCACAATCTAGTTTAATGCCAGACGCTCCGAGCGATTCCAGATTGCTCCGCCTCCACGACACATGTGCGCCGCTCTAGATCTATCTCTCTGAAAAGGCGCCGTCACCTCTCTCAAAGAGAAGAGACCCCAGTGAGCCTGGCTTACTCGATTTCCATCAAGGAGGGAGCGTCGCCCCAACTGGCACTCTCCACAAAGAAACCCGACCCACCAAGCGAGGGCCCAGCTACTCTCCTAGAGCTGCCTCAAAACAGTTACAGGCAAAATGCCTGGACTTCCTGCACCTGAAGCAAGCGACCCTACTACCGGTGGGGGTCGCAGTACCCTGTTTTTGCGAGCACAACCTCACGTGTTGTGTACCGCCACAGCAGTAGCAAGTTGCCTTGCCACCACCGCCCTGCTTCCCTGACGCAGCGACGTCTGCCAAGAGCTTTGCCCTTCGACCTTTTCCGTGAACAGTCCGTGTGGATATACGGTCACGCACCTTCGATACCACATCATCGAATGGAGCAGTATACGCGTCCTCATGCATAACTGCCCAGTCACACAGAGAGGTAGAGAGATCCTTGTAGAACTTGACCCAAAACACTAAATCCCCTGAGGACAAGCCTACCCCCCAACTTAGACGCTCCAAGTAGTCCAGGTAAACGTCCACCGACTCGCCAGCTCCATGCTGATGCTCGGTGAAACGCCTCCAGGCCTCCTGCCGAGGCAACGCGTACTCAGCAATCAAAGTAGAATGAACCACTTCCCACTGAGTAGCATCGCCGACAGTCATGCGGCGATTCACTCGAGCGGCATTGCCGTCGAGCATATAGCCACTCGAGCATGACGACAGACCCATCGCTGGTCAACTTAGACAGCTGCCTTGCCAACTGATCCAGAATTGGCTCACGCGCCTGGTTCAACAGGTGGCCAACATTCCAACATCATCAAGCAAGGACTGTGTGCCCTCAACTGGGGCTCTAATTAGCCCCAACCGCTGCAGCCCTCTCAGCCGCCGCCATCTTGTCAGCTCTAGTCGTTGAAAAACTCTAAGCTACCACGGCCCAAAACTCAAGTGCCTAGATAGCTTGTGGTCGGAAAGCAAAATTATACTGTACGCGAGAACTTGCCCAGCTATGCACACATACTGAGCGTGCAGCTCAGCTGCACCACTCGTGTGCAGCTCAGCTGCACGCTCACTCGCTTACCTCGGAAACACTCCCAGCCCAGCTGTATGTGCAACTCGTAGCCCCGCCACTCATGGTCTCCTTCCAATCCCCTTACAACCAACGCTGCCTAGCCTCAACTCAACCCACACAACATTCTGCACAAGGCTCGAAATGACTCACAGTCGCCCATAACTATCACTGCCACAGCAACAACTGCCTAGGAAAACACGGAGGACAATTCACTGAGCACATATGCAATAACCTCTCACAAGCGCATACGCTCACCGACTGACTCTCCCGGTCAGCCACTGGCCCATAGCCGGTTGTGCAGGGCCATCTTTCGGCGACCGCTGGGAGCATACACCACAAAAACCTTTTGTTAAAGAAGTCAAAGTTCCAATTCTTGGAGATCTTAATTAAAAATAGGAAAACTAATGACACAACGCTTAGACTCATTTTGTACTAATTAGAGTATAAAATCGATAAAAGTGAACGTTTCGACCAACTAGCAGTGGTCATTCTCAACACTGTAAAAGTTAAGATTACAAATCAGTGATCATTCAGAAAATCCAAAGGTAAAAACAAACATGAAATTAAAAACATTTGCTGCCAAATAAAATTAGGAATTTACTATTTGTAAGGGATAGGCAGACTGCATATCATTCAGCTTTGGCTTTAGTCTATAAATGAAAAGAGATTCTAATATTCTGAGTTCTATTGAGTTACTTCCTCGGACTAATACTTCAAAATCAGATAGTCTAACAGGCAGGTCACATTTTTCTGCATGTGTGCGTATTGCTGAGTGTGGAGGTGCTGATAAAAGGTTATTGGTACGGTGACTTCGTCCAGCATGCTCAGCCACATGAATACGCAGGCTACGGGATGTAGATCCAACATATTCAGATGCACCACATCATGCACAACTATGCTTGTATACAACCGAGCTAAGCATGCCTTTAGGAAGTTCATCCTTAAATTTGAAAAGAGATCCAACTGATAAGGAATTGACAAGAATAAATTTAAAAGCACACTGCATAAAAAACTTCGATAAAATGAGGGATAGTTCAGATTTTAGTTTTTCCCACTGAGCACCAAAGTACAATACTGAAATGTAACATTGTTTTCTATCAAAATAATTGATAGAAAACAATAATTGATAGAAAATAATAGTGAAACATGACATTGTTTTCTATCAAAATATTGATAGAAAACAATGTTACTTTTCACTATTGCACTTTGGTGCTCAGTCGGAAAAACTAAAATCTGAACTATCCCTCCTTTTATCAAAGTTTTTTACGCAGTGTGCTTTTAAATTTATTCATGTCAATTCCTTGTCAGTTGGATCTTTTTTCAAATTTAAGGATGATCTTCCTAAAGGCATACTTAGCTCGGTTGTATACAAGCATAGTTGTGCATGATGTGGTGCATCTGAATATGTTGGATCTACATCCCGTAGCCTGCGTATTCATGTGGCTGAGCATGCTGGACGAAGTCACCGTACCAATAACCTTTTATCAGCACCTCCTCACTCTGCAATACGCACACATGCAGAAAAATGCGACCTGCCTGTTAGACTATCTGATTTTGAAGTATTAGGCCGAGGAAGTAACCCAATAGAACTCAGAATATTAGAATCTCTTTTCATTTATAGACTAAAGCCTAAGCTGAATGATATGCAGTCTGCCTATCCCCTACAAATAGTAAATTCCTAATTTTATTCGGTAGCAAATGTTTTTAATTTCATGTTTGTTTTTACCTTTGGATTTTCTGAATAATCACTGATTTGTAATCTTAACTTTTACAGTGTTGAGAATGACCACTGCTAGTTGGTCGAAACGTTCACTTTCATCGATTTTATCATCTAATTAGTACAAAATGAGTCTAAGCGTTGTGTCATTAGTCTTCCTATTTTTAATTAAAAACCTTTTGACCATAAAAACAATTTCCTTATTCAGTTATGGGTTCAAACAACCCAAGAATGGTAATTCTACATACAAGATCTGCGTTACTACGCTCAATGTAGCAGGAGGGGGTCAGTATTTTTTAGCAAGATATTTTTGGGTAGAATTATTGATGAAAAATTTAGGATACGTATTGTTAACCAATAATTTCCTTCAAAATTCTATTTCCCCATGGAATATTTCAGAAGTACTAGATATAAGCAATGCACAATGAAGTTAACTATTTGTGAAAGACATGAAGTATCCCTTAAAAACAAGTGAAACAGTTCATTCAAAGACCAGTAAATGTTAGCTTCCTGTAGACAGAGGGGAGCGAACCTGAAAAGGTAGTAACTGTTGAGCATGGAGTGCTTGTAATTGCAGTCAAACCCAAGGTGACCTCATAAAATATTTTACTTAGAAGCTTCTGGCATAAAATTTTTTGTGGCAATTATTCCAAAAACAGTTTGTTCCCAGTTTGTTTGTTCTCATTTGATTTGGCTAGCCAAAGAACCATGACTTGATGTTAACGGCATTGTATGAGTTTTTTTGAAATGCGGTTATATAGTGTGTGTTGAGAGCTTGTTCCATATCTAGCTCAATAAGTAACCTAAGTTTGTTGAAAAATTTTTGTATTATGTAGTTATCTCCTACACAGCTAGTTTCTACTTGGTTGAATGTCAAGTCATCCCCTCTGAGGGGAATGGTATAGGCAATAAATAGGTTAGTTAGATCTGTCTGTTCTATGCTATGGAGACTGCCGCCCCTAGGAGGGACGCTCTTCGGTCACCTCGCCCATGTTTATAAACATATATGCTCTGTGTCTTTCATTTTTTGCATTCATTGTGATCTCTATCTTTTCTTCCTCTTCCTTCCTAACATTCTGATTCTATGCACAAGGTATACTGTGTAAGAACACACCTTGTGAATAGATTTTCCAGTTTCTACAGTCCATATTAAATGGTCCCTTGTGTTAGTCTTTGGTATAGCTAGAGAGTCTTGAACTTATGTTTAATGATAATATATGATCTTATTACCTCTCCTTGTTTTCATATTTGCCTTTCACTCCCAAGTCTACCTTTATTATGTTTAAATCATGGCCTGACAATAGGAATGAGGCTTTGCGTTGTAGCCTGATAAGTATTTATGAATGATCATAGTTGTTTAGATGTGAATTATAGCACGTAGGTTCTCCTGAATGTACAGTAGCAGCCATAATGGTTTGGAAAACTTACAACTCGACAAACTATCATCAATAACTTCAATAATAGAAGCTGCAATGAGCTCAATTTATACACACATGTGAAGCCACATGTCTTACCTAACAGATGTTAAAATCTTAAATCATATGGGTGAACAAAACAAAAGTTGTAAACAAATGCATTAGAATAGCAAAGATTTCATGTGGTCGAAAAAGTTTGGACAAACATTATAGAAACTGAATAAATATTTGAAATGTGCTAACAAAATGAACTAAACATCATAACAAAGTAATTAACTATTTAATATTTGGTATGGTACCCTTTATTGTCAATAATGGCTTGACATCTGCTACAAGATTTCACCAAGTGGCTACATTCTTCTTGTGTTATTTTTGCCTATTCATCTTGCAAAGCGGTCTACAAATCCTGCAAATTTCTTGGATTCCTTGTCTTTGTCCTCTCTTGTAAAGGTTACCAAACATTCATCTTGCAAAGACAAATCCTGCAAATTTAAAAGGATTCCTTGTCTTTGTCCTCTCCTTTAAAAGTTAACAAACATTCTCGATGGGATTTAAATCTGGGCTTTGCGCTGGCCAGTCCATAACAATGACTTCTTCTTGATCCAGGAATGACTTCACCAATTTTGCAGGGTTACACGGAGCACTATCTTGCCAAAAAACGGGGTCTTTTGGCTGGAGAGCCCTTGAAAACTGGTACCACATGTCTCTGCAGAAGTTCCTTGTACACTTGGCGCATTTGCTCTTCCTTCCAGTCAAACTAGGGGACTGGTACTGTTTGCTAAAATCATGCCAAAGACCATAATGCTACCTCCACCAAACTTGACATTATATTTGATGCACTGTTTGGACTATCTTTTGCCATAGATTCAAACAAATTGAACTTCAATCGTCACTGAAATACACTTTTGCCCAGTCATCATCAGTCCAGAGAACATGCTGTGTAGCAAAGGCCAACCTAGCATTTCTGTTTGTCTTGCTGACCAAGGGTTTGACAGCTGGAGTCCTAGCATGCAGGTTTGCTTTTTCAAGGCGGCGTGAAACAGTCTTTCTTGATACTCTGATATCAAGGGACTTGCTAGCTTCACCAGAAATTCCTGCTGCAGTTTTGAAACAGTTCTTCTTAGCTAGTCTAACCAATGCAGTATCGTCTCTTGCTGAGGTTTTGCGAGGTGTGCCATTTGACACACTAGCGGTGTTTGAGCCATCCTTCTCGTGTTTAGCCAAAATATCTCCAACAACACTTTTAGGTCGCTTGACTGTGTTGGCTATTGCTATTATCGACAGCTTCTCTTCAAGGCGCAATTTCACAATCAACTCATGAACAGAAGCAGGTGTAGGCACTCCCCTAGGCATGTTGATGCGTCGGCTGCTGCGCAGATAATGACACTAGTCTTGTCTGGATCAATCTACTTAGCTTACTCTCAGGCAACATTTGTTTACTCAAACAAATGTGGAAAAGAAGAGATGTCTAAACTTTTTTGACTACATGAAATTTTTACTATTCTCATGTATTTGTGTACAACTTGTGTTTCGTTCACCCAAATGATTTAAGATTCTAACACCTGTTAGGTAAGACATGTGGCTTTACATGTGTGTATAAATTGAGCTCACTGCAGCTTCTAGTATTGAAGTTATTGATGATAGTTGGTCGAGTTGTTAGTTGTCCGAACCATTATGGCCGCTACTGTTGAACTGTGAGAACTCTACAACTTGAAGTTGAAAAGTTAGACCTCATAAGCCTCATTTCCACTATTTTGAATGATCTCCACTGTTTTTCAATGATGCAAGTTTCAAAATTTAAGCTCTTATTTCTTTTGCATGATATAATTGCATTTTGTCATTTATCTGTGTTGTCAGACTCATTTTGCTTTAATTTGTTTTAAAATATTACGGTTGGCAATTTTGAGGTTTTTATTGAAATTGTTAACGTATTCAATTGCTGCTACTGTATGTGGTGTAATAGATTTAGGAAGTTCTCTGTTCAGCAAATAATGGAGAGATGACATCCTTTTTTCAAACTCTTAGGGGGGCACTACTGTATCAATGGGAATTAGAGTTCCCAAGAGGAATTTGTGAGGTCCCAAGCTAAAAGTTAGGGAGGCCTTCCTTTTGTTGAAATATAATAGGTTTTTAGTTTGGTTACAAACCATGATTTTTTGGTTCACTGTTTTATTTTTCAGCACTTACTACTCTCTTCTACTTATATCTTGTGTCATGGACTTCTTTCTGAACTTACTGTCGCCCATAATTCCATACTAAATGGTGCCTCCTTCCTTTTTCTCTTTGGAACGCCATGGTTGAGGTTAGGGAAACTAAAACTAACTTCTATTCTAATTGACTTTTTTTTAATGATATCAAACGGATATGGGAAGAGCCTTTAATCTAGCTTTTTATATTGATTCCTCACCATTGTACGGACTATTTCCAGGAGACGACTCATCATTTGAAAGCAGCCTGAGAATACGAGTGGTGGCGCCGGAGAGGGAGCCTGTGTCTGCTGGAGGTGAGTTAGCCGTGAGCTGAGATGAGAGCTGCGGTCAGAGGGTGGCGTATGCCGATCCACAACTGGGTAGGGCTGCAACGCCAATGTTCCCTATAATCTTTTTCAAAATTCTAACTAACATTTCTGTTTGTTTAACGTTTTGAGCAAAGTATGCCTCAGTTACAAAACTCTGATCGACATGATACATTTACAATGGGGGCAAATTAATACAACACACTGATTAAATCGTCATCTTTCACTTTTATCAAACACGTACAATTACGAAAATTCAACTACATAAAAACAGTAGTATAGAAAGGTCAATAATATATCTAAAACCAACAAATATATAATCTAAAAATATATACATGAAAAATAATACATGTATGATAAACACGTGAGCAAAAGTTTACAACACCCGACTTTTTCTCGAAATTTTACATTAAAATTATTTTAGGATTATTCCAGAATGTTCTAATACATTCTACTGTGTGGCAACCAAACTTTCGTCTGCATTCCTTTCCAATAACATGTCATTGGTGCGGCAGCTCTCATTCTGAAAGGTCGTAAGCATGGGACATCAGCGTGGGAATAAGGACATTAGCCAAGACCTTCGCAAACGTATTGTGAAGCTCCATAATGAAGATTTGGGATATTGGAAGATAAGTGAACAACTGTGTGTTCCTATAGCCTTGGTTGGAACCATAATACGTAAGTGGAAATGCCGAAATAGGACTCTCTGAAAGCCTCGAACTAGCTGTCCGCGGAAGATTAAGACCGTGCTGCTCGAAAATTAGTCCAACCAGTAGTGCAGAGGCTTCAAACTACTCGTGAAAAATTGAAGGATGATCTCCAGGCATCTGGGATCAAAACCAGGCAACACATAATCAGCAGGGCACTACGCCGTGAAGGTCTTCACTCCCGCACCTCTCGTAGGACACCTCTTCTCCAGAAACGTCACGTCAAGGATAGGCTGAAGTGTGCCAAACGACCATTTCAACAACCCAGCAGCATTTTGCAACTTAGTACTGTGGTCAGATGAAACCAAAATCGAACTATTTGAGAGAAACAGCACGAACCATGTTTGGAAGCAACAAAACGAAAAGGATAAAACGAAGTGCACCGTACCCACTGTTAAGTTTGGAGGTGGTTCAATAATTGTGTGGGGATGTTTCAGCTCATCAAGAGTAGGTAAACTTCACATCATTGAAGGACCCATGAATGGCAATAAATATCGTGGAATATTGGAAGAGCAACTCCTACCTTCAGCTCGTTTGTTAAAATTGAAACGTGGATGGACCTTCCAACACGACAACGATCAAAAGCACACTGCAAACAAAACCAGGGAATGGTTGAGGATGAAGAAGATAAACATTTTAAAATGGCCATGTCAATCCTTGGACGTGAATTCGATCAAAAACTTGTGGAGGGAATTGAAATTGAAGATTTAGAAGAAAGGTCCCATTAACATTACTGAACTCGAAGAAATTCGCATTGAACAATGGAATAAGATTACACCCGAAACTAGAAAAAGGCTGGTAGTGAACAACTCTAAACGTCTCGAAGCCATCATTAATAATAACGGCTATGCAACGAAGTATTAGTGTTCTTGAAATGTGTTGTAAACTTTCTTCACGTATTTATTATACATGTTCCTATACATTTTTTTCTATGAAATATTTGCGTGTTTTAGGTATATTATTAACCTTTTTATACTATGGTTTATTTATGGTCCAATTTTCGTAATTGTACGTGGTCTAGAAATGTGTAATCTGGAGATTTAATCAACGTGTTGTATTATTTTGCCCCCACTGTAGTTGTAGTAAGTTTGCTAACTTTCACGTTAGAGAGTTATTACAGTTTCTTTATGACTATTAAAACATTTTTTTAAAATCTTCTGCAAAACTATCTAGTGCTAACAAGATCTAGTTTGAAAACGCCATCAAATTTTAGGCTAAATAAATTTTCACTTTCAGTGCGATGCCTGCCTTAATTACATATATACTTGAGAAGAGTTCATAATCTTCCAAAGAACTAGTTGACCATCTTTACAAAATGATTGCAGTGAGTTATATTTTTGCTGCCATACTTCTCTATAAAGTGGCTTATTGAACACTGAAAATATGTACTTCCTCAATAGATCCTCGGTATCTGGTAAAATAAGTTCAGTTTGACGAATTTAATTTGTCAGAAAATGCCTTCAATTTTTCTGGGCTATATTTCAGCTTCGAGCCTTGTATCGGGGTAGGTGACGGTCAGCTTTTAAGGGACAATTATGGCTAATGCTGTTTTTACTCACAGTCATGTAAATTTCGAAGCTCTCATGGATATAGTCAATTCTGAGTGTTCTTATTCGAGCAAAATGAACAAAGTTAATTTAACAAAAGAAGGTTGCTGCCACCAGAGACCGAAGTCTCAAAAAGTCAATGATATATTATGTTAATATTTATCGCTGTATTTAGTTAACCTCATCGATCGTCTGCATCTGTCATCAGCTTTGTGAAATTCATCCACTCTCTAGGTAGCGTTGCCCGAGTTTCTAGGCACGTGTATCTAATGGTGGTTCTTGTAGGGGAGGGTGAAAGAAAACGCATATCTATCTTTGTTAATTTACTTGGGTGGAAGGCAAATACTGAAATGAGTGGAGCACGCGCGGACGGACGCTCAGCCTGTTGACCACTCGACAAGGATTTCGACTACAGGAGCGCTTTACGAAATTACAACCTTCGTTTATGACTCGCGCTTTTACCGCATAAGTTGACACTCGATCCCTGGAGGATTAATTATCCCAAAAATCGAACTGAATCAGGAGCGGAAACCCAAGATACGCTACTGGACCGACTCTATCCAACAAAGACAAATCCTTGGCTTAGATTTCGCTCCTCCGTCACCGTGGGGGTCGAACATTTTCAGAGTCCCCACTCTCGTCCACAACTTAAGCAACCTATCCGGCTCGCCCTGACCGCTTCCTAGCGCCTCTCGACCCGAAGTGATTCTTTAATGTTCTCCTAATAGACCCAGACCCTGCACGGGGTCACCCTCAGGATGTTGTTTGGGCGGGTAAAGGCGGCGCTCTGATCACCCTGGCCCCTCCCGGTGTACCATAGTTAATTCAAAAGGGTCGGCCAGTGACGAGAGCTGGCTTTCTCTCCCATGCTTTATGATCGACGTCGAATTCGTCATAGTTAGTGCGGCCTGTTCGAAGCAAGGACTCAGTCAGCGGTTTCTACTTTATGGCATCATCATAAAAATCGAGCTATCTTCTGACTCTGGCTCCTAAACGCACATCCAGCCCCGATCTACTTGTTTCAACGGCCATTAGATACAGCTAATTCTTAATAGATACACCCAAGTTAAGCCTCTTGCCAGCGTCAGACCGAAATCGAATAAATACGATTTTATTCAATCGATATGTAGGCAGAAATTTAAAACTTAGGAGAGTGTTCTCTTGTATTGTTCTTCAACTTTATCAGAAAATCGTTTAATATTTTTTCCGGGATTTTTCTTATTTTTAGATACTTGTTCCCTTCAATGTCCTGTGTGTATATTTGTAACTATGTTAAGAAAATAGTATATTTAATCTCCTGCTATATAATTGAAATGTTCTCATTTTCTGCTAGAAAATATCTTGGAAAATAGCAACTGTGCAAATTTTTTAAGTATTATTGTGTGAGAAATGATTGAAATCATTGAAATTTTTAGATTACCATTCGTGTTTACCGTCAGGGGAGCGCCGGAGCAACGAGTCTGCCGCCGCAGACCTATCCTTGCTACACTCGCGCCTCAGGTCCGTGTTGCTGCTGCTGCTTCTGTTTGTGTTGCTTCTGCTTCTGTTGCTTGTTATGTTTTTGCTACTGAGTTTTGTACTTTTGTTAGTCTCTAGCGTTGTAGGGATGCAATTGATAATCGCAGTTGAGCATCGCAGTTGGGTGACTGAAAACCAGTTCCATGACGAATTTCATTTTGAGACTCAAATGGCTGGGATAATGTTGACCATTGAGCGGCCGCTTGAGATCGTAGATTAGCAGGTGTGATTGGTGCCACTGTTCTCAGAACTGATGGTGCTGCACTAAGTAATGCTGGGTGGCGGCTAGTGAGCATGACAGCGTGTGTGAGCTAACTGAAACTGGGGAAAGAACAACTCCCTAAGTTATTAGGATGGCATAACTTCAATCCTGCACTTTTTGCAGAGACTACTCACTATTAGCTTATCACCGAAATTAATTTGTTTTCTTTATAATGTCTTATTAATATCAGTGAAATTCTCTTTAACTCTTTTAATTGATCCACTATAAATCGTCCAATGTATGTTTATCAAACTTATTAATGCATTTGAAACGTTATGATTTCTTCAAAGAATAACGGAATCCATTTCTGTGTTTTTTTTCTTGGTATTCCGATTGATTTGTGCTTGAATTTGAATTTTTTTTGAGCGCTTTGAGGCCTGTCAGTTCAGCATTGATTTTTGCAGAAATCCATTATTAAATCAATTGGACTTCTGTTTAGTTATGTTCTATGAAAATTTGTGCTCCCAGGAAGAAGATGTAAGGTCTTGAGCTTTAAGGCTAAGTAGGCCTTCCTTTTGTTGAAATAGATTTTGTTTCGTTTATAAGGACCCCCTTTTTCTATTCACTATTGTCCTGTTTTCAGCACTTCCTTCTTTTTCAACTTTTGATGTTGCTGTTTTTATGCGCAGGGGATCATGAGTGAGAACTCACCTCGTTTTACGACTGCATACTAAATGGTGCCTTTCACTTGTTGAAACGTCTTTGTTGTGGTTAGAGATGCTCAAATTAGCTTACATAATTAAATCTAATTTGTTTGCTCGCGCAATAGTGACTGCCATCTTTCATAAGGTTACTTAGTTCTGAATGCTTCAAGTAAGCTATCGTTCGCAATAGTTATTGATTTCTAATTATATCTTAACATGCCTAGAGAGATAGTTGCTGAATTTCTAGCAAACATGTGTTACCACTATTGCTATGTTAGAAGTATAGCTTATTGTAAGTTTAACTTTCTGTCAATATTAAAGTACTGTTTTCAAATTACTGTGTCTTGCTTGAAGGATTGGGTTTTATTCTTCAGTTTTTTGTGCTTTGTTCATTTATATGACTTTCAAAGTTACTCATAATTTAACTGCTATATATTTCCACAGAAGGCAAGGAGAAAGTTCAAAAACTGCCCTTTTTGAATCATCCTTGTTACATCTCTAATTATTGTATGAGAAATAAAGTTGGAGTAGGTGCCTGGTGTCTCACGAGTAGAGATGCGACCCAGAAAAAACCATGCTGTTTTTAAAAAAAAAACATGACCATAAAAAACTTGGATATTTTCGTTTTTTTTAATAGTTTTATAAAACCTCAGTGTCAGGCACAAAAGTCAGGAGGTGTCGAGCCCTGTCTTTATTAGTTACCCATAATCTTCGATATTTTATTTATGTGTTCAGCTCCCTGTACCCCTCCTAGGTCTGTTTCTCTGCGCTGATGATGCTTTTGTGTATTTACTTTAGTTAGCCCCTAAGTGTTATTTGTATTGTATTTCAACATTCCATTATCAGTTTGATAACCTAGCTAAATAGCACTAATATTTTAAATGTAATTTTGCATGTTGTACCGTGTTATGCAGTAACTCATGTTTATGCACGTTATTTTGGCAATCTACTTTCCAGCTTGAGTCGAACGACTCAGAAACGGAAGATTCTGAAGAATCAATTGATGAACCGCCCAGCCCTGGCAGCCCTAGATTTCCATTTCTGATATAGTGGAGTCTTAAGAGGAACAGTAGGAGCCACAGAACTTAGATTGATGGAGTCAAAATTCAGAGCTTACCATCTCTACTAGGTCTGATTGTTATATACTTGACAAATTTAGATGCGTGCAAAAAAAACTGCCATCAAATAAAATAGGTTTTTTTGCATCACTACTCACGAGTGAAGTTGTGTAGCTTCAATAGTGCGTGTGCGGTGTAGGAGTCGGAAACGAGAGTAGAACGTGACGTTGTGTGTGGCAGAATACAGGAGTTCCGGAGCAGAGGAGACCTCAGCGAGCATATCAAGAGCCACCTGGGCGACTTCAAAGCAGATCTAGGAGTGCTCTGCTTTCTCTACTCTGCACTACTGACGCGGGTGCGTGATGTGTCCTGTGGTGGTATAAAATATAAGGAGTATAAAAAAATGTTATACTCCATAGAGTATAAAATATAAAAAGTATAAGATATATGGAGTTTGGAATGACATAGTTATCTTGTCTTTGTTGCACGTGTAATTTTTGTAGCACGCATTTGTTTTTCTGAATCTGCTGAAATCTCGGATTGTCATATACTCGTATTTTTGATAGATATTTTATGCTACATGCTCATTCACAATTTTGTTCGGCGCAAAACCTTGGTAAAATTCTGTATTAAATACAAAAGAAATGAAATCGCAAGCAGTTTATGCTATTTTTTCTCATGGTAATCGTGTTGCAGCATTTTGGAATAGTTTTGAAATGATTTGAGCATCAATTAGGATGGTTGAACTCATCTTTGTTAACATACGTCACGTTTTTGCTGCTTCATTCTATCAGATAAAAACGAGGCGAATAAGTAAAGTATTTGCACTGTGATGACCTTACCAGTTCGATAAAATATGACCAATCCTTCATTTATAAATTGCAGACCCCATTTAAATTTTTCAGTCTAGCATCACTTTTTGAATAGTGAAACAGTTGTGTGTCCTCAAGCATAATTCTTGAGACCTTTTTGATGTTGTGATTATTACACTTCAAAAGTCCAATGAACGACTAGAGTGTAGGGCTGGCTACCTGGAACCTAAAACAATGCCTAGCTCTATGCAAATATCACTGACTGAATTTTTCTCTTCTATTCAAGTTCTAAATCCTTGCCCAAAGTTCTGATAAGCTGGTGTGATGGAAAGTAATCAGTCTATTCCGCTCTTCTTGGCATGGGAATTAAGGTGTTCGGTTTGACCCACTATGTAGATGCACTTGAGTAAATTTTCTGAGGTGTGGCTGCGTGCGGGAAGCAGAAGTAAGCGATCGTGGGTGTAGTGTGCGACCATGTAAAATAAAAAACACGACCGTCTTAACACGTTTACTTCGAAGTGGTACATGTGTGTACCACTAGGTAAATTGCTCATTTACGTACCGGAAGATACAAATAATATTTCAGCCAATTTCCTGCCTTTTATAAGGTAGCAAAATGAGGTATAAGGTAACATATTATGGTTCAATTGTATTCTTTACACTTTTTAAAAAGGTTAAAAATGTGTTGGAGCAGAAAATCCGGTTTTTCAATGCGACTCCTAACCTAATCAAACTGACTGTAGCAACCGCACAATCGTAGTCAATGTGTTAAACTCAACTCGCGCCAGTTACCAAAGAGTCCTGAGGTAGGACTAATGCTTTGTCAAGTAATCCAGCACTGCGGCATGTGGAAACTCGATTACGAAGGAGTTTTTAAGAACCCCATACTTGAGCTGTTGAGTAACTCAGTACCTTGGTTATCTTACAGGGCGCCACGAAGGGCAGCCCTTGCCTGGGCGGGGGTGAGGGCGGGTCTGAGCCTCTTATCAGTGGGGAGGAAGGGCATGGGGAGCAGTCACTCCTCAACCTCCTCATCACAGGCACTCCTTCCTCCCATGTCTTTGATGGCACTAACGACCTCGGTGGCATGAGTGAGTGCTCAGTACTGCTCTTACGTCCTTCTGAAGTGTGATGTGTACATGATGCCTTTAATGTTTGGTCAGTAGTGCGAACATTCGCGGGATGCTGTCTCTTGTGTTTGTCTGAAATGTGACGTTCCCGCGATGCGCTCCGTTGTATAAAGATACTGGAAGTCACGTGTGATATTTCTTGCAGAGCTGTTGGGGGTGTGGAGGCGTCCGAGCGTGGGTCTGTTGCACCTACAGGAGCATTACCGTCAGCTCAAGGTGGGCTGGTATCTCAAGAACCCACTTCACCCTGTGTGGCTGTGTGCCTCGCAACACCACATCACAGGTAGGCATCAGTCAGGGGAGAACCAGTGGTGCACACGCTCTAGTGGCAGCCACGGTGCTGCATTCCGTCCCTTTGGCTCTCTCTGTATAATATTTATTCTTGTATAATATTTATTTCTTCAATTATTCATTTTCTTTCATTATTATATTTAATAAGTTTTAGAATTATGAAATTAATTTTGTTTGCATTCTTTTTGATTTAAGGGTGTTATTTAAAATGTTATCTAAAAGTTAATTATTTAGAGAATTAAAGCATGAATCTAATTTTTGACGTAACTGTTTCAAGACCAAAATGTGTTTATTGCTGTTTCGTACTGAGATTCTCTTTCAATTGAACATCTTCGCGCGTGACGATGGTAAGAGTAGTATTGGAAACTTGGTTATCAGCAGTGTAGTCTTTAGGTTTGCTAAAGTTAATTGATGCGAGTGTATAAAGAACCATGCACACTTCCGTCTACAATCTGGTGAGTTTCCTACCAGTGTGTGCATGATTCAAATCATTAATGCCGTGGAGCTGCATTTTGAGCATGCTGCATATTTCGAGAAGAGTTCTGTGATTATGAGCTGCTGTATTTGAGTGATGCACTGATGATGTGCTAAGGTTTTTGTGATGATATTGTCTCACTTTCACAATTTAAGTTACTAAATATCCCAAGGGCAGTGACTGCCGGAAGGAGGAAAAAACAATCGCGCCTGACTTTTTAGCATGCGAATTTTTCCTCTTCCCATTGCTACATTTGAATGATAGCAAATTATTGAATTAATAACCTTATTGAGTCAAACGAAGTCTCCAGACATGGATTGGTACAGGACTACCCGCTTATGAATGGGTGTTCAGATGACCTGGCAACTTCTCTTTGTGGTACCGTTGCAATACCTGTTTAATCTCTTCTCTGTTTTTTTTACTGCAAAGTGATTCAGATTTTGAATTTATTTCATTCCCTCTATATCTGTGAAACTGAGCAAGGCGAAGGTCTTTGCTCCCTGAGTTTGGGTTCCAATTTATCAATATCTTATGTTTTATTTGCCTTACCTTCCAGGGCACCCACAATCCCACAATTGTTTGGTAAAATTAGCTTTAAATGACTTATTTTAAGTTATTTCAAATTGATATATTGTTTGGATTTAGAGTAAAAATATAGAAAACCTCTAGCAACCGCCAGCAAACACCTAATATCCTGGCAATGAGGCGAGGTGACATCTGAAGCAGTGAGGTTGCATACCAAAAGAAAAAATGAGCTAAAACTGCGACCACAGTGACAAAATATATTCAAATACTGCTACCAGTGTAAGCAGCACAAGCCAAAAAACCAGCACTGGTGCTGAAAAGAAATACGAAACTAAGCAAAATTTAACCCAAAGACTGAGACAACTCCTGCATCAGAATCTGTTGCAACAAAAAACTAGACCATTTGGAGGCACAAATAAAAATGGTGCTTGATGGAGTCTCGGCCCTTGAAGCAAGTGATTGCTATGAACCAGAAAGAAATGAAGCCACAAACGAATCGCTAACAACAGACCCTTAGTATCAGAAATCGAACGTGCAATCGAAAAAACTTTGAAAATAACAAAAATGCATAAAACTATAGAAAAACGAAGTGAAAACTTGAGTTGTAGCAAAGAATATGTGGAAAACAGTGAATTTAGTAGACACACACCCACATCGTTAGAACAAGAGAGGAAAAATTACACCAGCTTCACAAGATAATTTTTTCTCAGGCTAAAAATTGAAATTAAACCCATTCTGTCTCCGGGACTGAGCTGAACTAACAGGGCTAAGACAGAACGAATTACTCAGGCAGGGATAGTTTCATCATAGAAACGAGAAACGAAACTTAATTTTACCGTGTTATTCAACTTGATTGCTTCGACGGTACTAATTACTAACTCAGTGAACACTTTTACAGCAATAACTGCAAAGGGCAAATATATATACAGGGTGTTTCAGAACTAGAGGTAAAAAATGAAACTATATTTAGAAAATCGCAAATAAAGAGATTTTCACGAGTAACAAAAATATTTAAACTCCACCACTTTCGAGTAATTCCAAATTGAAAAATTCTTAAATCTTAAATGCAGGCTGCCAATGAAGTTAGGTTTTAGGTGATCAATGTGCCTGCACGGAAAATCATAGAAACGGAAATGTTTATGGAAAAGTTGCATATTTGTATAGAATCTGTTAATTAAATTCATAATACTAAGTTACGTGGGGAAGAGCGCTATTTTATTGATCATTTGTTAACTGCACGTTGAACAGTAAGCATGGAGTGCCTCACGAATGCAGAACTTGCCGACATGCATTTCATGTAAGGAGCTGCTGCAGGAAATGCTTTACTTGCTTCACAGTTGTGCAGAGAATGCTACCCTAATCGTGAGGTTCCAGGACACAGGTTCTTCATTAACTTGCACAGAAGATTGCGTGAAAATGGAAGCCTCAGGATAAACAGACAGGAAACAGAGCGTCCAAGTAACGATCACCTAGGACGAATCATTCAACATTTTGAACAAAATCCTCGTGATAGTACACACTATGCTGCTAAACATTTAGGCATTTCAAGTCATGTTACAGTATGGCGAGAACTCCACGGTCAAAACTTACTCCCACATCATTTTCAAAGAGTGCAAAGTTTGCTTCCAATAGATCATGAGCCTCGCATGCAAAATGCTCAGTGGTTTTTGCAATAAAAAAAAAATATTGGTTTTCCGAAGAGAGTTCTGTTCACTGATGAAGCATCTTTCACTCGTTGTGGTGTATTGAATACGCACAATTCTCGCCATTGCGCTGTCGAAAATCCTCACATAATTCATGTTTATCAACATCAACATTGCTTCAGCATCAATATGTGGGCAGGAATTGTAAATGACAATTTAATCGGTCCATATTTGATGCCTTCACCTCTCACTGGCCCTGCTATTAGAATTTGTTTACAAGTTTTGCCCGCATTATTAGAAGATGTCCCTCTGAACATAAGTAGAAGAATGTGGTTTTAACATGATGGAGCACCAGTACATTATTTCCTTTGATTACGAGAGGTTTTAGATGAGCTGTTTCCCAATAAGTGGATTGGCAGGGGCGGCCAAGTGACATGGCCTCCTCGCTCACCAGACATGACACACACTTGATTTCTTGCTGTGGGGGGTGATGAAGGAGTTGGTGTTTTCCACCCCTATGGATTTAGAGCAAGATCTGGTTGCCCGCATATTGATACTGCTGCATAAATAGCTGTGAAGCCTAATGTTTTCACACCTGTTTGGCAGTCAATTTGGGACAAAAATGAAAAGTGCATTGAAGTTCACGGTAGGCACTTTGACCACCTCTTGTAGTAACAATCACATGTATCATTTGTGATTGGTTATTTTTCCTACAAAAAATTAAAAAACCATTCCTTAAATGGTCTAAATTAGTATGATTGGGTAATCAATGACACAAACCCTCTTGAATACAGTAATTTTACTTCTTAACTAGATCACCTAAAACCTGAATTCATTGGCAACCGGTGCGTGAGAGCTTAATATTTGAGATTTAAGAATATTACAACTGGAATTACTCAAAAACGGGGGAGTTTTGAGCTTTTTGTTATCCATAGAAATCGCTTTATTTTTGCAATTTTCTATTTATAGTTACTTTTTTACCTCTAGTTCTGATATACCCTGTTATCTTAGAGTACAATTTAGAAAACACTACTGAATTTGAAGATCTTGAAGGGCATTTATGACATCGTCCGTGCTGACTTCATCAAAATTCTTTTTTCCAAACTTATGTCCTTCCCTCTGAATTGACAGCCGTCCCCCACTGGATTTTGTTACATGCCTGTCGAAAAATCGAACGCAACAGTATGTCCATTAATCAATAAATTTTTGATTAATCCCCAATTGATAACATTACCTAGAAGCAGGCCATCATTGTCAACAATGTAATATCCTGTCTTGCTTGCATTGTTAGCGAGTTTCAAATTGGCTGTAAAGAATGTCCTAAACATTAAAGAAACCAAAATTTGCAAAATCCTGGATGAAAAACAAGCAGAAGCCGTGGAACACAAATTATCATAAAGTGCTCAGAAATATCACAGTTAGATACCAACTTCACAACCCATTTCAATATAACCATGCAAGAGAATAAAAAATCAAAATAACACCATGGTTCATTTGAAAATTATGCTCATTAAACCATTGGAAAACAGAACTATCCGATCAGGGAACAAAAATTCATTGTAAAAATAGTGCGTAAACAAGAAAAAAGGGAAATTCTTGAAATGGAAAATAAAAACATTTCTGTACGAGTAATTTAACATAAAATTTTATCAATATTTTAGAAGGACTTGCCTACATATATCTACAACTATGACCACACCAAGTTTGAAAAATTCAAACCAGGTTTTATAGAGAACAATAAACTTACTATAAAATTGTTGAAACATTTAACGAGATTAAAGCCCTAAGACCAGTTCAAATGCACCGTTTTTGACTTTCAAAGGTCGAGAACCCTCTTGAAAACATCGATTTCATAGGCAACATTTGCAAATGTAACGTATTTAGATATTTTGATTGTGCGATGATGCCCTAAAATTTTTTATAACCACCCATTCAGAAGTACAGCAGTAAAGTATCTGTGTCAGAAAAGGTGTATCTAGCAGTCATGGAATAAAGTATTGCACAAAAATTTGCTTGAAGTGCTACCACTGCGTGAATTCCCATAACAACAATGACTAAACATGCCTACAACAATGCAAGCAAGAAATCATGTTTTTTGGTACAAAACGAAGTTTCTCCAAAGAACAAGTACAAATAATATAGCTCAGGAATTTCTTTCACGTTAGTAAAGCTATCTACAACCTGTAACCGAAACAATTATACAAATTCTTTTGCTATCTCCTAGATCAACCAGCAATAACCAAAATACCACTGAATGGAGTGCAAATAACCCATTTCTTAGCTCAGCAGATTCAACGGCTCCTACAATAATCCTAAGTCAAAACTCAGCCCCCATGGAGCACACTACTTTATTACGAGATTTCTGAAATGGAGACTAAGCATCAAACCCAACACAATCACTTGAATCCCTTATAAATATAAAAGCTTTAACCGAAAAATCCAAAGAGAAAGATGACACAATCAAATTTAAGCCAATCATGAGACGAGAAACCCAAAGGATATGTAATGAAGTCAAACCCAACTAACTTAGACCGTCCAAAAAGCAAAACAGTCAAGGTCATGGTTTACATTACGATCCCACTCCCCCAGTCATTACAAACAGGATAAACGTCACAATTACTCACGTAGAGAATGGTAACATTACTCTCACAACTCCAGGATTAGAGGCAAACCACTTATGTGGAAATAATTGACAATGCGACGGCTAAATCATCAAAACCGATTGCCAACGTAGCTGATGTTGGAATCTTGCAGTGGAACTGACAATGAGTTTGAGGCAATTAGATGAACTGACGAAAATGAAAATGAATCCCCAACCCAGCTTACTAGCATTGCAAGAAGTAGAATAGTGGAACAAAATTATTAAGGGTTTTGAAAGTTCTAACCCCTTTTCTTTTCCCCAACTTTAAACATATGAATAAGTCCAAACAGCCATTTTCAAGTTCAGATCAGATGTCAGATTTCAGTTCAATTTCACGTTCAATTCAATCTACTACACTTGATATTTCAGATACATTTTTAGTCCATGGAGAGAAAAGTTTCAAAGGTAAATCATATGCGTTATTGCATGTACGAATTCCACTAAGGTAGCTATCCAACAGCAGGGTGAAAAACATAAACTGTTTATCCAAAATGTGTGAGTCTTAGGAATTGCCGTAGAGGATTTTTGAAATTTAGAGAAAGCAATTTCGATTGTTGCCCATATCACTTTGTTTGGAGAGAGTTCATGACGATGCTAGACACCCTCTCTATACAACTTTCTAATCTTATTCAGATGTTCCTAAACAGTAGACCCACGTACATCAAGTCTTTGGGACAATGTTCTGATTGTTTGTCAAGGATCTTCTTCCACTGTAGTTTTTAAAAGTTCATCCAAAAAAAGGGTCTCCCCAATCGAGGCTCATCAGTAAGTTCACACCTCGAAATGATCTGACTTTGTAAACGGCTGTTTGGACTTATTCATGTTTTAAAGAGAACAGAACTTGCCGGTACTCCTAATACTATAGTAAAGGAGGCTTTAGCAATACCGTGAGACGCGGCTGCTACGGCAAAATGCCTTCATGGAAGAGCAAGAATATTAATTTATCGTTCAATACCATATTATGAATTGAACCTACAGACCGAACTATAAAGTGGAGCTATTCAAGCTACCGTGCAAGAGCTGATATTCAGTTGCATCATTTACCAAGAGCTGGATTTTTAAATATTTAACATTCGTAGTGAGACAGCAGGCAGTAAAAATTTATCTGGTGATTTGACTATGCTTTGCTCTTGTTTTTGGGGGACCTAAACGTTCAGGATTGTTGGAGCTTTTCAAGGAAAATTTGACACGCAGAGCAGCTAGTATTCCTGCATGGATCTGTGTTCCAAACTTGATTTTTCAAAGACTTTAAACTTGAGAATTTTGGTTGAGGCAGACATCATGTGGGACAGCCTAGTCAACAGATGAACTTTTGCTGCCAACAATAGTCTGAGAGAACGTAAAATGTTTGAAAATCTGGCCCCATTTAGATAAACATTTATTGCAGAACCACTCGCTACCTTTATCCATCAACCATCGAGTCTGTTTATCCCAGCAGCCAATTTTGCCACTTACCAAACCATGTGAGGTTGAAATAAAGCATCACTGGTGTATTATTAGAAATGGTTATCACAAACAATACCATTTTCCCATTAAACACGGTTAACTCACCTGATAAGTTGTTATTCAGAATCGGCGATCAACTTGACGATTAGTTTGCTGACACAAGCCGCATTACTTGATTAGGTTTCTTTTGATTCACCAAACAATAGCGACTGTTGTCTCATATCAATTCCCTATATTAACCAAAATTCAAACAACCGCAAAACTATTCAACTATTGCAAACTATTCAAAGATTGACTGAAAGTTAAATTCCCATAATGAAGTTTGAAATGAACTAAAGCCGTGTTTGAACACTGGCCATGACTCCTAGATTCATGCAGGCGATTCTATACTGAAGCTGAAAAGCTGTACCTGGTGAATATTCCAAACCCCGGTAGACATAAATTATGCTGAAGTCTAGAGAAGAAAAAAAAACTCCTAGAAATATTGATGGAAAAGTGCTAATACCCTAAACAACCGGCGGTGTACTAACGTTTTAAAAAACATGGTCAATATGTCATGAACGAATGTTCTAAGAAACTTCGTGTATTGAATAGAAAACAGAATGTGCTACGGCACATCACATGAAAGTACAAATAGACAAGGTAGAAAATATCTGATTAATATCTAACAACAATATTTTTTGAATTTCAATGAATGAAAACTATCCATGAAAAAATCCTACTTGATTTTATTTCCCAAGACTCCAAAGTTTGTAACCAAATTTCCAAAATACGCAAATTGAAGTCCTCTCCTAGAAATACAAAATGCATATCTCCAGAAAACGAAAATGAAATATATGATCTAAAATTCTAGTTCTGCTGCAAAGTAATGCATTCTAAATAATTTTAACAATTTTGAGTCACTAGTTTCCCTCCTCCTCAATGGTGATTTTCAGTTACATTATTAATTACTAAATCACAAACAACAACAGTAAACCAGATAATTCAAGGCCAATGCCACTCTCCCACTGTGTGGAAATTGATGAAAAAATGATTGAAAAAATGACATGTATTAGTAGTTGAATATCTCAAAATGAATGATTCTGTAAGTAAATTAGAGCGGATGCAAAAGAGGATTCAGCATAGCAGACCACTTAAAAAAACTCGTGTAGTGGGTATAAGATAAGTTTTCAAGAACAAAAAGCGCTTCAATTCTGAATTTTTACACTAGAAAAAGCAAAAGTTTAAACATGAGGGTATGTAATTATACAGCATTTATTTCAAGTAAAATTTTGACAGAGATGACCAATTTTCAATACCAAATTCATAGAACACTTGACACTAAATTTTTGAATGGAAAATTGCAGTTGAAGCATTCACGATGAGCGCAACGGAGTTCTACAAGGCAACGTTGTTTCAGTCTAGGTCCTCTAAAAGGGAATAAAATCACTATACAGATCCCACTGGACTACGAATTTCATTATTCACTTTACGTTTATGATGTATAAATTGGATGATATCACTGAAACCTGTAGGTCATTCAAATCAAATGCAACTGTGTCTTGATAACATATTTCATTGGTCTCAAAATTATCATTCCAAATTTCTAGCAACTGAAATGAAGCCTAGATTATTCCTCAGCCTAACTGTCTAACTTCAATGTATGTTAATTCTTTTTCATTGTTAGTCTTATTCTTCAATAATAACAAAGCTGGTAAAAACACCTCATTGCCTTGAAAATGAAAGGAAATGCCAGATCAAACTTACTGAAATCAATAGCAGCTTAGAGCCAGGGAGCCGGTCGAACTACTACCCTCAAAATTCACAGAAGCATAACAAGATCAATCCATGATGTGATCGATAATTTACTCAGCAAGTCAAACGGCCTTCCATCCTCTGAATCAATAACTTGCAAGGTACTGCAAAAAGCCTCATGACTATTCAAATCCACTGCAACAATATGCAATGAAGTGCCCCTCCACCAAAATTACCAGGGAAGTCACCAGTGTGAAAAACAATTAGATTTTGGGAAAATATCATGTAGAGAAGTAATAGTAAAGACTCAGAACCCCTCAGGGGGAAACAACTATTGTATTTAGGGAATTAACATTCCCAGGAGGAAAATGTGAGGGCCCAAGCTGAGAGTTAGGTAGGCCATCTTTTTGTTGAAAAAAATGTTTTTGTTTTGTTAATAATGACAGTCTTTTTTCGGTTTACTCTGATGTTTTTCAGCACGTACTACTTTCTTCTTCGATTTTGATCTTGTTTCATAATCTTTTTTCTCAACCTAATATTTCTATGCCTCTTCTGCATTGATTCCGCGTTCCCTCATGTCCATTCTAAATGGTTACTTCCTCTCTTCGGAATGCTTTTTTAGCGGTCAGGGAGGCTTGAACTTACATCTAAGCTGATCTACTATTATGTGTTACATTCTATATTCTTGGCCCTTAATTCTATCAAGTTTCATTTCGAACCATAGAAATTTTGAAACGAGAAAAAATACCTCCTGTTGCAATGCCAGGAAAAATCAGTTGTATGTGCCCTTCCTTACTGTCCTTGTCAACTGTTAGTAAACAAGATAGGAAGCAATAGCTAGTTGATTGCTTTGTTGGTCGGTTGAGTCTCCTATACATAGAACTGTTTGCAGTGTCGGCAGCTCACGCTCACACTAAATCAGGGAGTGAGATTCATGAAAAAAATATAGGCAAATTTTCTCCCCCTCGCGATTCATACCGTCATTTATTGCCACTTCACCTTCACCACCTCATCCTCACAACCTTATATTTACTACCTCAACCTTACCACCTCACCCTCATTACCTTATCTTTACCACCTCACCCTCGCCACCTCATCTTTACTACCTCACCTCTATCTCATCCTCAGTACCTCACCCTTACCCCCATTGACCACCTCAACACTCACGCAACTCCACATGATGTGCAGTGGTGTTCTCGCTGCAACGGGAGTTGGTGTGCCCGGCGTCCGAGATAGAGCGCGGCCACCAGGTTTTCAGCTGGTACGACACAGAGGGCAACGGCTTCATCCAGCAAAGTCAGCTGCTGCCCGTGCTGCAGCACCTCGGTCTCTGCACTGACGAGCAGTTCGTCAAGTTCATGTGTGAGGAGCTCGACCCAGACAACATGGGCGTCATCCTCTACCACAAATTCCAAGACGCGTTTTTCAGTGGCGAGCAGCTCCACACTGCCCCTGACACCTTCACCCTCTTCCACTACAACGGCCTGCCTGCCTCTAATCCTCAGAAAAAAGTGGGAATGACTTTAAGTGTGCAATTACTAACGTGTATCTCTATAAGTATATGCTATTGAAAGGAATAACCATAGCCATTGGATGTTTGCGTGGCCTTTCGATTTATGTACTGGAATACTGTGACTACCTCACATAGACAAGATTTTACGGACGCAAATAGAAGGGCTGTAGCTTTGCTTTGGTTTGCTCATGCTCGCCTATGCGTTCAAGTTTGCATCCTTTGCTACATCTAAATATTGAATCATAGACAAAACTGTCTTCCAATAGTCTGCCCTTATAGGTTTTTTACGTATTATCTGAATGTATTTTAGCTTCATTGTAAATTTCAAATAGTTTGTAATAATTAGCCAAAACGTTTTAAAAATGTTATTCTTATTTAAAATTTTATGTATATTATTTAGGGAAAGTTAGATATCACGAGCATATGAAGATTATTTGTCTTATGCTGTATTGAGCAGTTTATTATATTTTAGTCTCCTGCTCCAGGTACGTGGGCTTTGCTTTATTCTATGTAGTCATCGGAGTGGGATGCATCGAAGTTCTTAGAGAAGGTAAAGTAGATGGTTCTTGATTGAGCGAATATGCAAAAATATTTTATTTTGCTTGGTCCCTTTTCCTGATACTAAGTTTAAAATAGATGTCTTAACGTTCTGATTCCCTAGATATTTGTAATTTTCACAGGCGTTGACCTGTGACCTGTGATAGAAAAAGGTTGAAGAAAGAGCATTTTGTTTTGCCCGATAAGGTACAGTAAGCGACGAAATTATTTGTACACCCCTAGTCTTTCAAAACTTTCTAGAATTACTCAAAAACAATTGTTGCCACAGGCATAAGATTTTCACAAGGTGTGAAGCACATATTAGTGACAATGATACAAAGTTTCTAGAACAAAATTTTATTTTTAAAAGATTTAACAAGCTGAACTTCAAAAACACAAAAAGACAAAATTATTAATGCAATTGAGAACATTACATTTCATTGAGAAGTATTTGCTGTTATACTTGTTTTATTGAAAAAAATATGTGCCTAAAATGTCCTTGAACATTCTAGATGTGAGATAATTCTAGAAAATTTTGCCAGAGCTAACGGGGAGCCAGAGAAGTAGAGCTTTGTCATCCGTACACTAGCGCCACAGTGGGAAAAACTAAGGAACTCAGTGTGGACCTCAGACAGAAGATTATTGACTGCCAGAAAGCTGGAAATAGTCATGGCAACATTTCTAAGCATTTGAGCATCCCAAGATCTACAGTACAATCTGTTATAGAAAAGTTTGCTAAGTTTGATACTGTAGAAACGTTGCCTGGGCATGGTCGCAAACAAAAACTGTCTGTGAGAACTTATCAAAAATTGTGTCGTGAGGTCAACGCTAATCCACGAGTGAAGCTAGACTTCATAGCCGAGTGATTGAACGCTCAGGGAACTAGCGTGAGAACGTTAAGTTGCTTGAGAACGTTGTGGAATGGAGCCCTCGAAGGACTCCACTCCACAAACCATGTCATGTTGCTGCTTGCTTGAACTTTGCAAAATCACACTTGGATAAGGACAGAGGCTTTTGGGAGAGAGGATTTTGGAGTGATGAAATTAAAATCGAGCTTTTTGGGCACAATGACGTGAAGAAAGTATGGCGTAAGAATGGTGAAGCTTTCCTGCCGAAGAACACTGTGCCAACAGTTAAACACGGAGGTGGATCACGGGTGTTTTGGGGTTGTTTTGCTGCATCAGGTACTGAAAAATTAGTTGCAATTGAAGGGAAGATGAATTCTGATGAATATATTTCTATTTTGGATGAAAACCTGATGATATTAGCTAAAAGTTTGGGACTTTGAAGGCAGTGGGTATTTCAACAAGACAACGACCCAAAGCACACAGCCAAGTCTACAACTACCTGGCTCCAAAGAAATAAGATAAATGTGCTGCCATGGCCTTCAATGAGTCCTGATCTCAATCCCATTGAAAATTTGTGGCAGCAATAAAAAGCCAACACCAACAAGAGAGCTCCGAAGAATCTTCAGGAATTGAAACGCATTACCATTGAAGAGTGGTACAATATTTCATCTGAAACTACAGAAAAGCTTGTTAAAAAGTATAATAAAAGGCTTTTAAATGTTATGAAGAAGAAAGGTCAGGCTATTGATTCTTAAAAATGTGCTCAAATAGTAGATTCACCTCAATAAAGCGTAATACTAGTCACCGTATAAATAATTTTGTCTAATCGTTTTTCTGAAGTTCAGCTTGTTAAATCTTTCAAAAAAATGTTTTGTTCAAGAAACTTTGTATTATTGTCACTAATATATGCGTCACACCCTGTGAAAATCTTATGCCTGTGGCAATAATTGTTTTTGAGTAATTGTAGATAGTTTTGAAAGACGAGGGATGTACGAATAATTTTGTCGCTAACTGTACGTGACGATGGTTGATGTGAACGATTAGTCTTTGGTGAACAATTGCCTACTTGCGGAGCATAAAAGAAGGTGTCGACCAGTTTGATGTGATTAAGTCAGAGTTACAACTAGGGAGGCAAGTGCTATTGCCCATTCGGAATAGGTTAGTGCAAGTTATGGAAACAGAAAAGGATAAAAAGTTGATAAAATTGTCACCTGAGTGCTTGTGATTGTGGGAGATAATGGAGCTTCTGTCCTGTCGTCTCCACTAACTGGTATAGGACGCGTGCTATGGGCATGGGAATATTACGAGGGTGGGACGTGAGGTATACAGGACATGACTGATATATGTAGACAAAATCAATTCATATGTGTGCGTCGATAAGTTGGTTGGTGAGAATATCTTTTTCAAAATAGATTTACGTTGTGTACGTATGATCAAATACTGAACAAAATAAGGGAACAATTTTTAAATCTTTCCACATCTTCTGAAATATAACCGAGGTTGGTGATACTTTAATGTTGAATAAATATAAATCTTTCACAAATGAGGTTAGGATTTCATGTGAGATTGATGTATCAATGGAAAATTATTTTGTTAAAGAAGATGTGTTGAAACATTGTGATTTATAGAAGATGAGTAACGTTGCTTTAATTGGATTGACTATAACATGCATCAAAAACAAATGAAGAAGTGATTATAACATCCCTAAAAATAACCAAATGGAAGCATAAAATCTGTTGTTTCTTCTTTCACTCTAATATTGACGACCACACTATATTACCAGTTTCTTGTCACGTTCTGCTGTTATTTTTTCATTCCATCACAATCGCGTTCCACAGTTCAACCGCAATAACAGGGCTTCTTTCACGAACTTACTCTCGGATGATTTGCCAAAGGCTCTCGATTAGGTGTTCTGAATATTGTTTAATATTCTTGTCGAAGTGGCCTAAATACGTTAGGCAATACGTTGTATTGCCGTTGTGATCTTGGCACAAATTTCAGAGCCCACAGTTTTAGGGCGTTGTTCTTCCACAGTCTTTTGGATGAATTACAGTCCTGGCGACTGCCATTTTGTTGAACATTAATCAAAATAGAGACATTACACTCTATTAATATCCTCCGTAGATAACCGTGACAGAATGCCTTAACTATTTGTCGTGAAATATTGCGCTCGCACGCGCTGATCTGCGATGCTTTTGTGCAGGTACAATACGCAAAAGGCTTTGCTACGCGTCAAGAGAGTCACGTGCCCTTCAGCTCTTTGCAGGACCTGACTGCCTGCCTATCCACCAAATGGCCCAACGTCGAGCTGCAGTGGGAGGATAACTTCAAGCCTTCCATGAACTGACCGCCCCGCTAGAGAGCCTCTTCTTGCTCACTCCTACTTGCGGTGTGCGCTCAAAATCTCGCCATGATTCCAATTCTTCTTGTGAGCTGGCCGTGTGTTAAGAGATGTTTCCCTCAAGCTCTTTCATGATGGAATATAAATGTGATTTCTGTTCTAGCTGTCTGAGCAATGATAGTATCTAAAGATAATTTACCTTCTTTTTCTGCTACGATAGCTGAAGATGAACAAGTTTGATTATTATAATCATGTAATTTTTTCTGGATTGTGCGTAAGAATTCGAATTATGAAATTTTGCCACCTAATGAAAACAACTGTTTACAATTTGTACCTTCTCCTCACTGGTTAATATCTTCGTACTTTGCGCTCTTGCGGACGCTAATGAATCACTTCTCAAATTCTCTGTTTGCTGTCGATGAGGGCTCTGTTTCTTTTGCTTACTTCTCGTTGTAGGGGAAATTACTATCCGTATGCAGATCCATTTTGTCAGTTTAGTTTCATTTTACGTTATCATTATGTGAAAGCACACGTTTGGCCGCTTCATAATGAACAAATGTCTCTCTCACACTGCTCATGGTCAGCACTTGACAAATTACGTTGATGTGTTCATCTTGCTTAGTTGTGTTTGGCTGTGTGAGGTAACGCTTCAGTTGAGTTGAGTTATTTGCATACTCTGTTGAATGATTGTATTAATAGTTCTCAAGATCTGAGTTTTATTGAGAAATACCTTCACTGACACCTTTTTTTGAATACTTCTTATTTCTCTAGATCACAAATTTATTTTTGGTAAATCTCGCTACCCTTTATATATATATAAAGTGATTACTGATTTTACTTGTTGCCTCTGTTGCGTTTTATGAAATTATTTCTGTTTGGTAATCTTCACTTTGTGTTACAAGAATTATCCTGCCTTCCTATTTTTATAGTGTACCACGATTGTTTCTTTGTGTCACGTGTGTAGTTAGGCTGTTTCTCAGCATCTTTCTAGCTGCTGCTTTTGTTCCTTCACTGGTTATTCTTTACTGAATGTGATGTTGCAAGGGTGGTGTGCTGGTTGGTCAACATCATTAAATGAGCGGGGGATTTGAGTGGTGTGTCGTTACCTACTCCTCTAAGAAAGTGTGAAGTGACCTGCGTGTTGCTGCCCGCTGCGTCGGGTACGAGTTGAGAAGAAGTGCGCCAGTGCAGCCTCCTGCTGTGGCAGTGTTGCAAGAGAGCTCCTGTGTGGACACTAGACACCAACAGGTGTGTTGCCGCCCGCGCATGCGCCAACAGATGGGAGCCCGAGACAAAATGAAGCTTGCCTCAGCAGTCACTGCTTCCACCACCTGGTGCAGAACCAAGTGATTGGTAATAATTACAAAGCTTTTCATCATTTTATGTGCTTAAATTGAAGGGATGATCTGTTAAAGTGGGTCATTAATCAGCGGACTCTGAGATATAACTTTACGCTAATTGCAACGGCCGTATGAAATAACAATGTTTCCAGCTTATGAAGCAGTCAAAATATCCAACGTCTACTTCGGAAAACGTCTTTCTAATTTTAGTGACAAATTTAGGTAGCTAATGCAATGAGAAGGGCTGTAACCACGGTAAAGGGGCCATTATTATCTGTCCTGTACTCAAAATTTTGCGTATGTTATGCATCGACTGCATTATTGTCAGTTTTTGTATTGTTTTTGAAAGCTTTTTCACAAATAATATAAAAATTTACACTCCTACAAAAAGTTCTTCAAAGTAAATCTTCAGACTTCCTATGCAAAATTATTTGATGCATGATAGATGTACTTCTAAAATTGCTACCTACATAAATATGGCACGTTTTCAAATTTATTTGAATGCCCATGTTAACTGACACAGGCTCTAAGTTACGTTATCTGATATTTAGTAGGGGTGTGTCCCTGTGTACAGGAGGTGTGCTGTTGAGTGTGTGTCACTGTATAGTTTGGGGGCAAATGCACGGGTGACCTTCACTCGCATGAAGCCGATGTTCAACATGTGAAAAGTAGATAAATTTATGATAATGTAAATGCAATTTCATAAAATTTTGATTACGAAAATGTACGGTCTCTATCTCAAGGCGTTGATGTCCGAGATGATGGTGATGTCTGTTACATATTTGCTTGATTTACATTTACGCAGTAATTTCTAGAAAAAATGCATTTTGTGTAGGACTGGTGTGCGCAATTCAAATTAGTGTTGAACTATTTATATCATGCTTCAAACGACTCCTTTCACGGAGAAAAGATATTGACTCTGGACATGAAGGTATTTTGTGAAAAATGAAGAAGAAATGCTTTATGCACTCGAGTTGTTTCATTTGAGTTGAGGAAATGAGATTTGTATGAGGAAAGTTGAATGCTCGTGTGTATCAGGTAATAAAATTATTGATGGAAATTCCAATCGGAATGTATTTGCTTTTCACTTTGAGTTAATTTTGCATTTTTTACCACACTGGAATCCAAAATATACTGATGAAAGTAATGAACTGAAAACCCTTACTGGAAATTGTTCGAAACTATTCAAAAGGGTTAAAACTGAAACCATCGCAGGATTTTTTTTCTAGAGAAACATGACGTTTCAAATTTTTATTAAATTTCATGTCAATTTTTTTTACTGTCGTCTATTTGTATCTTTATTCGATCAAAAGTGAATGCAGTAAGCGAAGCATTTGTTTACGACTCATTTCTTAGTTTTTGGAAAACTCCGGGTGTACAACTAACTCATTGACATGAGTGCTGAGGACCTGGCACTCTCTAACTTATTCTATGTACTACTGAGGAGCTCATGTAAAATTAGGGCTACTTATGTGTAATTTCATGTATCTACTCATTGTAAATTTCGATGTATGTGTGCTCCATGTTCAAAGCTGTCCGTTGCAATAAGCAAACGTACCTTTCTGTATTTCACTACCAAAATTTGTGCGTATAAAATATTGGCTGTCACGCACGTGAAGGCCTTGCAAGTTGATCCATGCAGATGTATGATCGCCGTTGTTAAAAATAAAATCGTTTTCATGAATGTACGCGAAACTTAATTTTCTCACGTCGTTTTATAGAGATGCGGTTTTTTAGGGCTCTGAGGGTATCCTTTACAACAAAACGAGAGCATTGCTGCTCTTTGAAATGAAGTAAATTTCTTTCGTTAATTTTGCATGCCTTCCCTTTTTTTAGAAGTTGAGTGGAACGAAGCCTTTAGAAAGGCTTCAATGTAGGTATTAGAATACGAATGTACGGAGCAGTTCGCTGACATGAAACAAAAAATTGTCCTGAACAGCTCTAATATGAAGTAATAAGCGAAAATTTAAAGCGTTCAGGTGTAACTTCATGTTTCAAGCAATCAGCTGAGATGAGTTGCTGAAGTGGAGCTCACTGGGATGTGAAAATAAATTGCGCTGCAAGTAGACGGAATAATGTCTTGAGAGTCACGTGTGTCTTGCTAGCGTCCGTTGGGGCTGCAGTTAATGATGAACCATGTGAATATCGAGTTGCGGGCGCCGTCTTATTAACATAAGTTTGGCTTCGTCCGGGCAGCGCAAAAGTTGCGTTGTTCAAGTGGAATAATGCGCTTACAGTAAGATGACCTATTCTGCTTAATTCATTGAAAATGAGTCTCCTATTCTTCTGTTAAATTATTTACTAGTATCCCCGCATTCTTTCGTGTATTCAACATGTTCATGTCCAAAATGTAGGGGGTGAATCCTGTGTTTCAGAGCACACGCAGAGAAGAGAAAGAATTAGATGCATCTAGTGTGCAAACACGTTAAGAGCTTGGGCATTTCTCTGTGAGAATTCGTGCAAACGAGAGTGATGTGAGTGCTACTGCACCACCGCGAATAGAGTATGAATTATTCTTTTCAACTATATACATGGGGATTTTAAGCTTTCAACGAATATCTGTAGAGATGTTTCCAGTTGGGATTATACTCTACCAAATTCAACTTTAAGGACCCAAGTTCAGTGTATACGACCTTTGTCTGGGTTGATTCTTCCTGTTAAATGAAAACTAGCATTTAAAATGTCCAGCCGAGCTGCCATGCCATAGCACATTGCTCTCATGGTTTTCTTCTCGGTCCTTGTATGTCTGGGAGCTCAAAGCAGGCTAAGAACGTTAAAGACGCCTGCCAAGTTAGATGTGCTTCACTCCTATGGAGCTAGAGAATTCTTGGCCAGAACAGTCTGCTGTTAGTTCTGTTCTATTTTACTAACCGGTTGTGTGTACCTATTAATCATTCGCTCCTATTGTTGTGTAGTTGCTCGTCGTACTTTACAAGTAGTCTTCAGTTTGATGTGCTTGAAACAGCGACAGAATTGTTCATTGCCAACGCTCGCTGTCGTCTGTGCCCTGAGCGCACTGTGCGTTCAAGTAAATCACGACCACCACAGATTCATGTGTTGGTTGGTGACAAAGGTGTAAATTCAGTTTGGTCCTTATGAAGGTTTCATTTTAATGCTCCCTTTCATTTTGATGACATGTCTGTCATAGTCGTATCAACCAGGTTACCTCTTGATCACACAATTCCGATGTTGTTTTTTCGTCGACTTTCATTACTCTAAAAGGGTTGTGCGACGCTTCGTGAAGCACTTTAGTTGATATTATTTTCTATTACCAAAATAAATTCTTTGAAACGAAATAAATTTACGTTCCTGTCAGATGAAGCAAAAGTTTTATTTATGTATTATGAAGGATTTTGTTCCTACCTTTCTACTAGGTATTGAATTAAGAAGTATATATTGCCGTAGTTTACGTAAAAATAGATAACCCTACAAGCTCGTATGACGTGCTGCATATGAGCGAGACAAGCCGAGTAAATGCTCAATGTTTCCCCTTTGTGTAACTAGTGCATAAGAACAACTAGGATGTAGTGTGGCTTCGACCTATTCTGGAGAATACAACGATTGTATCTCTGGAAATTAGCGCTCCCAGGTGAGAAAATGTGAGGGCCCTAGCTGAAAGTAGTTGAAGAGGCCTTCCCTTTGTTTAAATAAAATTGGATTTTTGTTTTGTTACGTACCATCTTTTCTCGGTTCTCAGCTGTCCTCCTTTTGAGCATCTCTGTCTTTCATCGTCAACTTTAATCTTATTGTAAACTTATTTTCAGCTACTGTGTCTCTGTACAGAAGGTCTTGTGTGGGAACCGGCTTTATTCATAGATTCCCCGTTCCCTAGACTTCATACGACATGGCTCCTTTTTCCTCTCTGTAGAACCCCTTTGTTGTAGTTAGGGAGACTTGAGCTAACTTATTTAATTTAAGTGTAGTACCTGCTTTTTCACTTCAGCTTCTACATTTTCTGGTTATGCTATGATCATTGTCTAAAAATGACGTGGCAAAGCTATTTTTCAATGCTAAATTAAGGTACTTTGTGTTGACTTGAGACGTTCATAGTTTGTAGTTATCATTCCTTGTCGGTATGATTGAATCAGTTTTCTGCTTTTATGCAAGGTCACACATCACCTGATGGAACTAAAACAACTGATTGTCGTTTCCTAGCGTGAGTAATGTTCATTATTGATAAAATTGAAGCAGTTATATTGCTGTTTTAGCAATTAGTGTTCAGTAAAATATCGAATGACAACAATCCGATGCAATGGATGAGGGTTTTCTAAAACTTTCTTACGTGCAGGAGAGTAACGAGCGATGCTATCGTAACAATCATATAATGTGTTCATCCCTAATGTTTGTAATTAGATTTTGTCTGAAAAGATGAGGTTCTGAATCATGTCAGTGTTACATTAACTATTTAAGCTTTAGTTTTTTTTGATGATGAGAAACTTTGTTTCAGCCGGGAATACGGTTGATATTGGTATGAATAAAATTTTGTAACCTGTCTGCTTCTTTGTTCATACATGTTTTCCACAAACGGAAGTAATGTGTTCTCCAAAATTTTAATCGAAAGCCTTAAGGCCACAAATTTGTCTTGTTTTCTTATTGCGTGGTCATTCAGGTAGGGAAAACCTAGTTATTAATTTTATTTTAATAAAATTTAGACGAGTATATGTGAACTTGAAGTTAACTTAAGTACTACCGAAAATTCAAGGCTTAGAATGTCAGCGTATTCAAGATTTCAACTTCTATGAAATGAGCTTCAGTCTCCGCGCTGCTCAATCAGCTACATTGCCTGTGGCAACTCGAGTGCGGTTGCATTGCGTAGTTGACTCTTAAATTTAATCCCGCATTATTAAAGTAACTTTTGATTAACACCCAGGTCTTGAAATATTATTTTCTTCCAACTGTGTTCAAAGACGTTCCAAAGCGAGGCTCCGGTATTCCTACTGTAAATCAGTGGTTCTTCATCTGTGCGCAGTTAGTTTTCTTGCTGGGCTACTCTTCCAACTCGTTTGCAGGTTCTTCCAGCCCTCTGTTAACTACAGAGGCCTTGTGTCCGCTTGCTTTGCTGACCTGTGCTTACAGCTTGCATTTTCGTAGAGTAATTATCATTCATCACTGCGGACACCAACATCGATACAATGTTGACCAATATCTGTACGAGCATTCCTCAGTCATTAGCATCTTACGGGTCAGTGTCACTGTTACAATCTGTGCCCCTCTCACATCATTTCAGCATGATGATGGCTTTCTGTCAGGTTTATTGTGGTAATTTGTTGAATTTATGCATAACTAGGACTTTACTTATCGTTTTTTGCTCTATTGTTTCAAACATACAAGAGATTTAGTGTTTAATGAAAGTAAACAGGATTCTCGAACGTCCTGTAGGCTTTTAATGAACAGTGGTAGTGTTGGTTATAAACACTCTTATTATGTATGACACTGCTATCAGAAAGCATCTTGTGTTCCCCATGGGTAAGAAATATTCGCGGATTGTTGAAATAAACACATCACATTCCTGCGACAAATCTCTTGTTTTCTGCCGTTAGTCCGCAATAACTTCCGTGTTTAGGTCATCATTCAGACTCCATCGTCTACGTAGCGAGACGTTGAAATCACTGTGTTCAAGCTTTGTACGAGTTTTTACTCTTTTTGGAGACCATTCACAAATGATTTTCAGTACTTCTATAAAAGTAGTTTCTTTTATTATTCATCATGTATGAAGCAGCTAATATAAATTTTTATGATATATCTATTTGTATGAAATTATTCCATAAATAACCATAAATTACTCACTCCCAGATAACAGGGATCCTTAAATGAAACTTTCAGCATAATTTCTGCCTCCATTATCTTTGTTCTGACGTGTTCCGCTGGTTCTTTATTGATATTGCGCGAAGAGACACAGTTTTCTCCCGAGGTGATCTGAGTTTCTTGGAGTCGAATCACTGTTGATCGTGGTGGTCCACTTTCTCTTCTGGATGGTGGCTGAGTTTTCGGCCACAATCATTTTTGATTTTATATTTTTTTCTCTTCATTTCTTTGATACGTAACGACCTTCACTGGCGAAGCGCCTCTTTGTGCAGATTGTATTCTGTTTCATAAGTATAACGCATAATAGTACGTAATACGTGATATCCTCTAGCTGAATGTCCAATGACTTGTTTTTGGAATGTGTACTTGGGCGAATGTATCAGCAGATTTTTATTGGAACCCAAATGGTAGCATGAAAGTACACATTATATGAATTTACTTGAAATGAGAAATCGATCATTGTACATTTTTGTTCAGATGGTAGAAAGTGTAAAGTTACACAAAATGTAGGAAATGTACAGTAGGTGTATCTTACGCCTTCGAAAATCATGGGAGCGACAGCGTTAAAGCTGCAGGTCACTCTATAATACCCATTAAAAAATGTACAGCCTCGACAATATCTAAATTAAATTATTACTCTGTATCACGATTTCTAGCTCACTTTTTTGTATGCATATTGCATATTTTATTAATTAAGAATTGTTTTTCTATTCTAGCATCATCATAATCTTGTCACATGGATATATGAGAGTGAAAATAGAGGACGTCTTGGTGAAAATTCTGTTTGATTCATCGTGGGAAAAGGTGACGTTCAACCACCTGTTGACGTTTTCGAACAGCCTTCTTCCCATTTTTCGTCAGATTTACTCTCGTGCGGCAATTTCAAAATAACTTCCTCTCTATTCAATTGCATTTATATCTAATTCATTCACCCATTTGGCACTCAAACCTTATTCACGAAACAGTGAACCACAGCCACAGGAACTGTTCCACAGTGGAACCAACTTGATTGATTCATTACGCGAATTATTATTCCGTACTCATTAGATTTTTTGAAAAATTAGTAGTTGGATGGTGAACCGAAGCAATACAAAAGCATATGTGACGCACGCTGCGCACCTTCTCTGTAATAAATTTCTTGATGAATGAGCTGTGTTGAAGGCTCGCAGATGTGACGTGTGAGTAGTCAACGCGTTTAGCCGACCGTGCGGCAGTGGACGCCGCAACTGACAATCGGTCCTCTACGCGCTATGGCGGCGGCAGGTCGAGCGCGGCCCTAGGTTCCAAAGATTCAACTAATCATCGTACAAACAAATTTATGCTAATCTCAGTGTTCACTTCTTTGCTAATTTCATTGTGTTTTCGTGTATCTTTTGTGTCTGTCTTATTTTTGTATGCCTGGTTTGACTTAAAACGAAGATATAGTTCGATTGTATTTATTTACTTGTTTGTAAGTAAAAATAACCCCTTATTTAAAATCCTTGTGGGTACGTGCGCTTGTAGAGGAGTGAACTTTTTAAAATATCACGAAGAAGATTGCAGTAGACTGCATTGCAAAGAGGTATGAGGTTACGATTTTGCTAAGCACTGTGCGGAGTTGCTTGGGAGAAATGTTTGCGTTATCATTGTAGTACTATACAAAATAAGCCGGCTCTTTTATTTTACGCTTTTTTTGGTACGCGTCAACACCGATAAAAGCAAACGTCGATGTCAAGTACTAATGTATTCAGTACAGCGTCAGTATTGGTGAAATTTTTGTTTCTCATAGAGCATCACCTTCAAGGTTTCTCTAAGGTAAGGAGTGTAGGATTCCCTTACTTTTCATGAGAGTCATAGCTACTCTAAAAAGTTGCATCATTCGAATGATTCATTCAACTATCCACTGCTTTGTAGCTAAAGTGTGGCCTGGCGGTCTTTAATGATTTGAAATTCAGTTACGATTTTTCTAGTTTGTCCAGTAGGTATCTCTCAGGGGGATACAACTATTGTATCTATGGGAATTAGCGCTCCCAGGGGAAAAATGTGTGAGGGCGCGAGGTGAGAGTTAGGTAGGCCTTCTTTTTGTTGAAATAAAATATTTTTTCTATGTTAGGGACCACCTTTTTCGGTTCACTGCTGTCCTGTTTTTCAGCACCTACTACTTTCTTCTTCAACTTTTGTCTTCTTTCATGAACTTCTTTCTAACTTACTGTTTCTATGCCTCTTGTGCATAGATTCCGCATTCCCTAATATCCATACTAAATGTTGCCTTCCTCCTTCCTCTCTTCGATACGCTCTTTTTAAAAGCGGTTAGGGAGGCTTAAACTAACCTATAATATAATCTTGTCCAGTAGGTATGATTGCTTTGGTAGTCTTCGAAAAAAATTAACGTTACTCAAACCCCTCAGGGGGATACAACTATTGTATCTATGGGAATTAGCGCTCCCAGGGGGGCTATGTGAGGGCCCGAGCTGAGGGTTAGGTAGGCTTCCTTTTTGTTGAAATAACATAGGTATTTGTTCTGTTACGGACCATCTTTTTTCGGTTCACTGCTGTCCTGTTTTTTTTCAACACCTTCTACTTTCTTCTTGAACTTTGATCTTGTTTCATAAACTTCTTTCTCATCTTACTGTTTCTATGCCCTTTCTGCGTAGATTCCACGTTCCCTAAACTCCATACTAAATGGTGCCTTCCTCCTTCCTCTCTTTGGATCGCCTTTGTAGCGGATAGGGAGGCTTAAACTAACTAATAATCTAATTAACGTTACTCAAAGTTATCTCTTCACCCATTAGAAAACCAGCTACATTTGTCATGAGTATTTATTCTGGCATAGATTTCATAACTTAATTTGCTTAGTTTTCTTTTTTATTCGTTTTTGTGTGTGAGCGTCTAATGCTTCATGCTCGACTTTACATGTGTTTTCTTCGCTTTCTTGCCTTATATTTAATGAAAATATTCACTACTCTGTGCAAACTCTGTTTATTTCTATTGAGAAACAAACGCTCTTGTGGCATCACTTTAAAATAAAGATTCACCAAATTCGGCGATTGAACTAAAGGGGGTGAAAAATCGATAAGGATTAGTTTTAGAGACTCTCTGCGAAATTTATTTTAAGCAAGGCAGCTTACTTATCTTGCCATAGATCTCTTTGACTTGTGAGTGTTTCATGGTATGTCTGCTCCCTACGTGCTGTATGTGGTCATCTTTCTGAGAGGCTTAGTTCAGCTCTCTCGATGCTTTCTGCGGGCCAATGTATGAAATTGTAGGTCTTTACTTTCCAAGTTGAAACAATTTTCGGGTGATTTTACACTGCAATCAATGTGTTACATTTCTCGACCTATTAAGTCAATGGCTCGAATGCAATAGAGCAGTTACATTAACATGATCTTTTTTAAAGTTCACTGCAGTGGTTTGCTCAAATGATTTGTTTTTCTGGTTCTATAAAGATTTTTTGAAGAAAAATTTTGGTCCTAGGTGGAGGTTAAAAAAAAACACTTGTGTTCTCAGAAGACTCGCAAAAATTTCTTTATTCATCAAAAACTTCTATTTTTGGATGCAGTCTAAATTTCTGAGTACCTGATGCCTAAAGTGCTGAAGCTTACTTTAAGTACTGAGACGGCCAGTCATTTTGTAGCTTTTAAAACGAATAATGTTTCTATCACTAGCGCAGTGCAATAATATTAAAATTTGTGAGCGAAATACTATAGTATTAGTTAGCAAAGACGTACATTTGAAAGAAGACGTTTTGCTCTAGTGGTTGTGAAATGCTGCCAGAGTACATCGTTTTACTTATACTTCTGTTGGGCGTGACGTTAAAAATTGATCTCGCTAATGCAAATGGAGTGAGTAATATGGTCTTAACGTGCGTGGTAATTATTTTTGTTTGGAGTACATGTGTAGAGTAAACGGATATAATAAAGCCAAATAAGAATAAAGTATAATTTTGAAACTTTTGACAGTGAGCGACGAAATTCGAGTCGATGATGAAATTCGTTTGCTGATGTTACTCAGGTTATGTTCAGTAATCCCCTCAGGGGGATACAACTATTGTATCTATGAGAATTAGCGCTCCCAGGGGGACTGTGTGACGGCCCGAGCTAAGGGTTAGGTAGACTTCCTTTTTGTTGAAATAACATAGGTTTTTGTTCTGTTACGGACCATCTTTTTTCGGTTCACTGCTGTCCTGTTTTTTCAACACCTACTACTTTCTTCTTGAACTTTGATCTTGTTTCATAAACTTCTTTCTCATCTTACTGTTTCTATGCCCTTTCTGCGTAGATTCCACGTTCCCTAAACTCCATACTAAATGGTGCCTTCCTCCTTCCTCTCTTTGGATCGCCTTTGTAGCGGATAGGGAGGTTTAAACTAACTAATAATCTAATCTATGTTAAATAATGTCAAAACGCCCTTCAGAAAGATCCAATTATTGTACCCGTGGAAATTTCACTCCCAGTGGGAAAATGGGAGATTCTGAGCTGATGGTTAAGTGAGTTTTTATTTTTTTTCAATCGAATTTGTTTTCGTTTTGTTACGGATCATCTTCTATCGGCTCACTGCTATACTGTTTTTCAGAACCTACTACTTTCTTCTTCAACTTTTATAGTGCATCAAAAACACCTTTCTCAATTAACTGTTTTTCGTGTGTAGTGGATCTTGTGGGAAAACACACCTTGTGCATAGATTCTGCGTTCCCTTAAGTTCATCCTAAATCGTACTTACCTTCTTCCTTTCATTGGTATGCTTTTGTTGCGGCTAGGAGGCCTGAACTAACTTATTTGACCTGATTGATGAAATTAAAAACCCGTACCTCGTGAGGAACTCACTCTCTCCGGACCCGACCATCATCGCTTTACTCATGAAATGCGGATCAAGTCTCGGTGCTGCTTCAGCCCTTGCGCTCTTCGATGAAGTGCATGGCAGGGGAGGTATGCTTGGCAGGACGGGCAGCTGAACTGTCGGAGATCTGATCAATGCTTCGTGAGTGGCTCGGATGACTACTCGAGCGTGGTATTTACTGCAAGTGTGACTGATACTCTTAATTATGTTCTCAACAAATGTGACCTATTTTTGGATGACGTAAAAGTGGCACGCGCCCATTTTACGAAGTGGTTACTTAAAGTTTTCGCCATGTGCGTGGGATTGACCAAAAGATTGTGTTAAGGATTGCTGTCGTCAGGAACTGCATCTATTGCAATACGTGGTGTTTGTCTTGTGGGATTTTGCTTCTTTACTGAGTTTGTGAATGAAGCAGTTTTAGTAATTTGAAATGTGTTGTTTGAATGCATTGATTATTTTTGTTGTTAATTACGCATGATGATTGGTGGTACAGAAGCTTAGAACAAATGCACTATTTGTGTATTGCTCCATTCTACCCTCTTACCGTGTTCTTTGAGGTGAAGGGGTTTGTTTGAGCCTCTTCGGACTTGGTGAGTGTTCTCCAAGGAGTGTGATTATCTCCTACTTGTCCACTTCTGAGTACTGTAAGAGTCAGCGTTCCTTTCCCCTTCCGCTGCTTGACGTGATGGCCCATGTACTCGTTTGTAAACTTTAGGAAATCTTAAGTGAAATTTTTCCGATTATTCTTTCCTCATTCCTTCAATGCTAGAGAATCTTTAAAAAAAAGACGCTGTTTTCTAATCGACTGCTTTGTATCCTTTGGTTTAATCCCCATGGCAATTTGTGACATGTTTGTATTAGCAGTAAGAAATAGGGAACCTAATGGTTGATATCTTATGCTTTTTTTATTTTATGTAAACGGAAAATGAGTGCATTTTAGTTGTTTAATGCTACAGAAATAGTTGTTAGCTCGCTTAATTATTTCAAGCCTCCTGGTATCTGTTCTGTGCCGTCTTTTCTTTGAGTTTTGATACCTAGTGGTGCTGAGCTCTCGTACACGATTGAGCAAGTCGGCCCCATAGGTTCCTTTGGAGCTAGTGTTGAAACCTCGTGCAAATGAGGATTATAAGTATTGGCTGGTAGTGGAGCGGTTCTGATTCCGTAGCTTGTATGATATTTCTGTACCTGTCTGCTGGAGATGAATATAATTTTTGGTTAGGTTGTGTGAGGTTTGTTTTAGTAGAGTGATGTTAATTTTCTTTGTGACGGGTGACATAAAACTTTAAAATATTAGAGAAATTGATGATTTACGGACTTCAGCTGTGTATCATAGGCGGCATCATGTGTTTTTTAAGCTGGTAAGTAGAGCAATTTTATGTCTAACTATACGTTGGTGGTGCGAATGATGTCGCAAGAGTACAAGTATGATCAAGACGATTGATTTCGCAGTTTTGGATAGTGCGTGTAATATAAATGTGTGTACCGAGCTACTAGAAAACTAGCATTAATTGCTTTTTAATTTTTGAAGTAATTTGGCTTTACAGTATTTATGTTCTTGAGTGAGGTCACAATGCTGGCCCCACGTGAGTGCGCTGGAACGGGAAGACCCTTGCTATAATGCCGTGTGCCCCACGCAGCAGGTACGGGGTGTCGAGTTGCCCTCTACCTGCGCCTGGCAAGCGAGCTCGACACCGGAGGTGGAGGCACCGACCTCCATGCTTTGGGCTGCTTATGCCGGCCTTGTATCATGCGATTGCCCAAAGCAATAATCAAATAATGGTGAATTTTCCCCGTCTTCATAATTTTCTGTGGGTAAAAGTTAACCGTGATTGGTAACGTTTCTAAATTTGCGTATATTTGTTGTAGTTCGTAGGATAATAGTGAGATATCATTTTATTGTCTGTGTTCCTGGAGATAAATATTGCTGGAGACCGACCAGTGCAAATACAGTGCTACTAATTATATCAAGGACTAAAGACTTCGAAGTTGATATGTTTCTTCATCCTGATAAAATAGCACCGACGTGAACTAGTTTCACGAAACCTGTCGTTGTAGCGTAGAATCTGAGCTCGCAGCTCATTCAGTGAACTTCCCAACGTAGATCAAGTGTTTAGCAGGATTTTTTTTCCTTCACTCTGAAAGAAACTTCAGAACTTTTGAGGAGAATATTGTTTCTGATTTTTAAGATGTGTTCATTAGTATTGAATCACAAAATTCAATTTCAAATTAATTCTAAGCTTTCTATGGTATGGTAAAAAAGAACGAAACATGTCGAACGTATGTCCATTGCCGATACGTTCTAGTGTCTGTTTTGTTGAAACAATCTATTCTTTTGAGATTATTCTTTCTAATGCCTTTATTTTCGTATGTACGTCTTTGGTTACTTATGTATAAAACCATGAATTATAAAATCCGTTTCATTTTCCTTCGCGAAGTTCACGGCCGCTGGGCGGCGGATACTTCGGCCGCTGGGCGGCGGATACTTCGGCCGCTGAGTTCAGTGCAGGAAAATGATTTTCCCTCTTTGAGAACTACAGATTTTAAAAGAAAAAGAATAATTTCCATTGCAGATCGGGGGTGTAATTGCTCTGTGCACTGCATGAGGATCCGATCCTTGACCTGCAACTAGAGGAGATGCAGATGCTACCTTTGTGCTAATAAGATTTTGTAATTCCTAAACTCACCGAATCATCGCGCTCACTGTTTAAATTTTCTTTGATGAGTTCTGCTTTGCTCTAGATTTTATTTCTGGGGTTTTCCTTCTTCGTTGGATGGCTGGTACACCGTACAGTAGACCCCCAGCGCAGAAGGCATAAGAGTTCATTTCTATTCAAGCGTCACACTCCAACCTTCTCAGATGTGCTCCACCTCTATTGAAGTCGCAACATGTTCAGCGCTGCTTGCGGAAGTTGTACTTTTTGAATACTCTGTGCATGTACTTATTGTACTAGTACGAACTTTATTCTAGTTAGGTGATGCCCCTAGTTGATGTAGCTTTGAATTTGAATTGGGATCTTTTTTAAGTAAAGGGGGAAAAGAAACTACACGTACCTAGTTTAGCGCATCCTTTCTCGAACGTATTGTACGGTAGCTGATTTATTTTTAAATTTTTAGGCTCCCGAGGGAAAATGTAAAGTTCTGAGCTGAAAGTTAGGTAGGCCTTCTTTTTGAGGAAAGAAATTTTTTGTTTTGTTAAGGACTTTTTTTGGTTCACTGCTGTCCTATTTTTCAGTACCTATGACTTTCTTCTTCAACTTTTCCCTTGTTTCCTATCCTTCCTTCTTAACTCAATGATTATATGCGCAGAGGATCCTGTGCGGGAACACACCTTGTGCTTAGATTCCGCGTTCCCTCAACTCAATACTAAATGGTGCAGTCATCCTTCCTCTCTTTGATCATATTTGCTGTGGTAAGGAAGGCTGAAATTACCTTAAAATCAATCCCTGTCACTTACAAGAAACGTCAGATTCCGAAGCTGTAGTTTGCGGCGTTCACCTTAACGGCTCAGCATTAATGGTAAATGAGACATGGACGGTGGGTGATTGCTAGCGAAGACTTTCCCATAGCACTCCATTATACATGCGTCAGCGCTGCTTACTTGCGTTGTTAATTCCGGTCATAACAGAGAAATGAAATATGAAATATTGAAGAATATTTATCTTTCTTAATAACGTGTCAGCGTAAATATCGTTTGCTATGTGCGCAAAGTTCTGCATTGATCACCTGCATTAGACACTAAAAAAGTGTTTGTAAATCTGGAAACAGTTCTCTCAAAAGCAAATGTCAACTTTACTTCAGTGCACTAGAATGATGAAGTCATACAATTTAGAGTCGATTTACATTTTCGTTCGTATGCATTGTACCCCAGAATATTGTTTTTACTGGCAAAGTTGGAGCCGCATATGCGCATTTATCGAGCTTGCTGGTAGACCCTGCTGTTGCAGCCCGCTACCGCTTTGGATGATGAAGAGTGCGAGGTACTGAACACTGAGGGACGTGAAGCCTCACTTTCACAGTCCTGATAGCTGTGCGATTTGAAACTAATTTCTTTGAAATGAAACAAGCTTTAATATCGATTGGATAAAACCTATTTTATTCATAAAGAAAAGACATATATCTCTTCCACGCATTAAAATTAGTGAAGGTGAAATCTAAGAAACCAACTCATGTGAGTTCCTGAGCATTATAATCGATAAGCATCTAACCTTCGAAGAACACATTGCTCATTTTAGTACTAAGTTATCAAAATTCATTGGAATCCACCATAAAATGAAAAATGTATTACCTGAAGAAGCTTTGCAAATACTTAACCGAACGCTCATCTCTCCATACATACAATACTGAATGGAAGCATGGCACGGAACTGACAAAAATAAAACCACCGTACTCTTTACTCTGTAAAAAGGGATGAAGAAACTCAAATATAATGCTCACACAAATGATTCATTCAAAAGTTTAACAATTCTAAACTTCCGGATCTCTGCAAACTCTCCATGCGTAATTTCATGTATAAAACAATGAGCAATGATGGCGACAAAGACCTCAAACAATTAATAACTGCACAAACTGGTCTTCACGACCATTTAACCCGAAATAGAAGTAACTTCATGCCTCCTTATTATTCAAAAGCTCGGTCCCAACATAGTATCCTCTTCATTGGAACTAAGACTTGGAACTCAATTCCTGCGGAGATCCGTGGAAGAAATTCTTACAGAGCTTTTAAAATCAATTTTAAGTCCTTTTACCCATCGAAATATTGACCATGTCAGAAAACCAAATCAAATCTTTTCTCCTAAATGACTGATCCTGATAGGGCAATTTTGCCATTATAATGTCATTGATCTTCAGTCTGTTCTCAAGTTGTTTTTAGAATATACTGTAACATCTAGCCCATATAAACTATTTTGTAAAATTAAGCATCGAATCATAAGTGAATAAATTCGTTGATCAGTCAAGTGGGTAACTAGGGTAATTGAATTAGATAAAATATAAGTATACACCTTAGTATAGCATTGGTGATTGGTACTTGTGGTAAATTAATTATTTAAATTGCTTAGTGCAAATCGTCTTGGTTGTAATCAGCACAAGTAAAAAATTCGTCTCTTCTCTTGGCCATCTTTGTACCTTTTTAGTTTTTATAGAGATTATTGTATAAGATATAGAGTTAGCTGTTTCCAATTAGCTGCCAGGGGCAAGATGTGAGATGCGCTGAGAGTTCTTCTTGTTGAAATAAAATATCTTTTTTGTTTTGATGAAGATTCTAAGTTTGGTTCACTGCTTTCCTGTTCTTCAGCACCTGGGACTTCCTTCTTCAACTTTGATCTTGTTTCAGAACCATCATTTTAAACTTACTGTTTCTTACAGGGCAGGAGGTCTTCCGTGGGAATACACCTTGGGCATAGATTCCGCGTTCCTTCAACTCCGTACTAAATGATACCTTTATCCTTCCTCTCTTTGGAACGCCTTTGTTACAGTTAGGGAGACTTAAATTAACTTAAATAATCTAATCTAAACTGTAACCAGTTCCTGTGACTAATGAAATCCCTCATGATATTTTAACTTCTTCATTTTAGCAGACCGACCTAGAAAACCAGGCTCCACAGTTGAATGTTCTGTATGTTGATGTACTTAGATGAGTGATTTTTTTTCCATTTTAGGTTTATCAATTTTATTTAACAGTCACTGCACGATATTTCCATTTTATTTCACCATTCAGTTGATTCGAAGTCACCTGTACCGCAGATACTCATTCTGTATGTGTACATACGTTCTATTGAATTTTTTAGGAACAGCGAGCACGAAAATCAATGTCATGTGTTTTAAAAACTACCTTTTGATGTTGTGGTAACGCGCATGCCTAGTTGAAAACAATTTTTTTGCTGAATATAGCAATTACGTTCGTTTCACAAAACGAAATTTTTCAAACACCAGCACACAACAGTCGCTCCTCATTGCAAATTGTCGGAAACTGGGTGGTAAACATAAGATTTAAATATTGATTAATCTTTCCAAGCTTCACACCATGATTCGAACACCAAGAATATTTTTGATGAAGGACTAGCTGACAGTAATATGATCTATCTTAGTCATTCATTCATTTCAGTAGTGTACCAAAGATAGTTTTTTTTCTACCCCTTAAACCACATAGGTTTTGCGCCTAATGTTTACAGCATTCGAGTCATACGCCTTGTAGAGGATGGCTTTTCCAGAGCACCTGGTTTGACTCCGAAATAGGTAATTCCTCACCCGTTATCCATGTATGCAACGCATGCTCCATATAATGTACCAATATTTTCATAAATTAGTACCAATATTTGTACCAATATTTTCACAAATTAGTCATAACTTACGAAAGGAGAGCAAAAAAATTGAGTAAATGTTACGCATAACAATTCCTTTTGAACTTACCGAAATAAAGCGGCTCAAGTAGGTAGATTGGATCTGAAGGAAGTTTGGTAATTGCCTTTCGCAACAGAATCCGTAAATGACTGTCGAAACAGGGTCGCAACGTCCCCGTGCTGAGTTGAGCTCTTTTCAGGGATGGAAATCCCAGTTCGGATGGGAAACAGTCAAGAGTATCATTACAGCTACTCGCTGTGATAGTATTCCTATAACACACTTGTACAGCGAAATTGAGGTTAGACGATACGAATGAATTTTGAGACATGAAAGTGTAGGATGTGTCCCGTTGAATGTAGGTGTGTGCGAGATGCCTTTCTCATGGTAATTAGCGACCGTTTGTGTGTCGCCTAGGCGTGTTGGGAACAATGCAAGGCTTCATTAGGCCATGCATCGTCTTGCCTCATCAGCGCTGAGGCTCGGCCTCGCAGTACACGCTCTCTTCTCGCTCTGGCTGCTACAGCGCCTGCTGGCTGCAACAGCGCCTGTTGGCTGCTACAGCTCCTGCTGGCTGCTACAGCGCCTGTTGGCTGCAACAGCGCCTGCTGGCTGCTACAGCGCCTGTTGGCTGCAACAGCGCCTGCTGGCTGCTACAGCGCCTGTTGGCTGCTACAGCACCTGCTGGCTGCTACAGCTCCTGCTGGCTGCTACAGCTCCTGCTGGCTGCTACAGCGCCTGTTGGCTGCTACAGCTCCTGCTGGCAGCTACAGCTCCTGCTGGCTGCTACAGCGCCTGTTGGCTGCTACAGCTCCTGCTGGCTGCTACAGCTCCTGCTGGCTGCTACAGCGCCTGTTGGCTGCAACAGCGCCAGCTGGCTGCTACAGCACCTGCTGGCTGCTACAGCTCCTGCTGGCTACTACAGCTCCTGCTGGCTGCTACAGCGCCTGTTGGCTGCTACAGCACCTGCTGGCTGCTACAGCACCTGCTGGGTGCTACAGTACCTGCTGGCTGCTACAGCACCTGCTGGCTGCTACAGTACCTGCTGGCTGCTACACTACCTGCTGGCTGCTACAGCTCCTGCTGGCTGCTACAGCACCTGCTGGGTGCTACAGTACCTGCTGGCTGCTCCAGCACCTGCTGGCTGCTACAGCACCTGCTGGCTGCTACAGCACCTGCTGGCTGCTACAGCACCTGCTGGCTGCTACAGCTCCTGCTGGCTGCTACAGTACCTGCTGGCTGCTACAGCACCTGCTGGCTGCTACAGCTCTTGCTGGCTGCTACAGCTCCTGCTGGCTGCTACACTACCTGCTGGCTGCTACAGTACCTGCTGGCTGCTACAGCACCTGCTGGCTGCTACA
>JACJUY010001624.1:0-25316 GCA_014220935.1 Platorchestia sp. MABIK
TTCTCAACCTGACGGAAGAGGAGAAAATAATTAGCTTATTAACCATAGGTGACTTTCTAAAAATGATAGAAACTCTAAATTATTATGAAAAACTTGATATACTAGAATAACCAGTTGGAGCAAATTAAGTTTAATTTTGTAAAATTTCAATCAAACAAAGATGAAGTTCATCAAAGTAGTTTTTGTGGAGAGATGTGACACAGCCAGAATTTTGCCAAAGCTAAAGCGCTGGAACTGTCACCTGATGTTCAAAGTTAATAATACTTTCCAATTGTATTTATAACAAATAATATAAATTAAAAAAATTTATCCAATTTACAACCTGCATTGCAGGCTGGCTTGTTGAAGTGGCAAAATTTTAGTTCAGAAATAAGTTGAAAAATTTATTTTTGATTCACACTTCTGCACTCCTTATTTTTAATTTTTATATGCCTTGAAAACTAAATACCTAAGGACCATATTTTTTACACAATACTTTCATACATACTAATCTCACTAACCTCAATTGTTATGAATGAAGTTATGGAGTAAAATCTAACAATGCAATGAAATACTAACCATTGTTGAAGATTCTGAAGACCCAGCTCTGTAGTTCCATAGTAGAGTCACCTAGCAACATTGAGTCACCGCTGTTCATGAACTGCTCTGAAGCACTACAGAGGCAAAAAACTGCCTAAAGTTTCATTTAGAATAACTGCTTTTATAATTTATTCTCCAATACAAACGTTTTTCATGCAAAACATCCAAATGTTTGAAAACTATCTGGAAAATACACAAAAAGGGGTAAAACATTTGGTTTAATTCTATAGACTGTGCCTGTGACATATGACAGTTAAGAAACAGCACTAAATGTTAGTTTTCACTGTTACAGCAAAGTCTGCACAAACATATATCAATTCAATGATAATTGATGCTTATACTACAGCACACACTTTACCATTAAGAATGGCATGTTGGATGAATTTACTTTTGGAGATAGATAACAGAAATCTTAGGAATTAAATTTGAGATATAATAGTTTAGAAAAGATAATTTATCCCACTTCCAATAGGAAGTGGGATAAAGTGGGATATTCCACATTCATGATATTACAAATGAAAACAATACATTACCCAACGCAGAAGATGTTGAGCCAGATTTAAATAAGATTAGCTATTATTATAATTTTGGAAAAAGCTTAATTTAAAGCAATTCACTTTTGGATCCACAAGCAAAAGCAGTTAAAATTTTTCGAAGCCTAACAAGTCCCAGCATGCAGTTTCTAAAAACGCAACAAGAAACTTGATTGAAAAAAGTTTCCCAATGCTTTTCATAAAAATACTTTAACTCTACATACAGCTACAACATTTTCCCATCTAATTGGGTCAACAGCGCAGGTAAATCTTCAAAATTAGTTGTAATTATGTTTATTTAAAAACCACAACTCATAAGTTTGTAAAAGATTGTATATTTCTCCCTGATAATTCTTTCATAATACAATTTCTAATCTGGGAACTTGCTTCTAATGTAAGCATCAGGCTATAAGGGAAATGAAGTATTTAACAAAGATTAAAAATTTTACAAAGAAACACAATAAATAATAGCAACATATGGTCCAAATGAATTTTTATGGCAATTTTATCATCATATTGGTAGCTACCATTGTTGAAATACTACTGAAATATATCAAAAATTTCATCTAGATGTCACATCACAAAACTTTGATAATTTTATGCATGTTCAGTGTCAGTTCGGACAGTTTTTATTTCAATTAAATTCACATCGACTAAATCCAGACCTACTCACATATGCAGTCATATCTGAATAAAATGAAATAACAACGTTACGTAGTTCGTTTTGGTAAATAGATGTCCGTGCCACCCTACAATTAACTTAATTTACACCAAAAACATAATTAAATTTATAAAATAGGAAAAAGACATAGAAACCAAGTAATTCACTCGCAAAACCTCCTTCCACAATACATAAACAAACGAGTGTTCGCTGTTTGACCGAAAGTTCGTGTTCGGTGTTTTCCAACACGATGGAAAACACAAACACACCGAAATCTGCGAACTTTTCAGCTGTGTTCGTGTTCGCGGACTGCCGAAAACACGAACTTCGGGCAAAAGATTGATAGTGTGGAAGGGCCTTTATGTATACCGTGTCCGTGGTAGTCGTCAACGTCTCGCTGTCTCGTGCGGACGTGTCCCAAATTGGGCGCTACCGCCCTCTGGGCGCTCAAGGGGAGCGGTGAAGCCCATCTTGGAAAACTTTTTATATATGTAGCATATTCATCTTTTCGATAATTTGTTATAAAATTTTAATGTAATTAACCACTAGGAAGCGGCAAGATCTCAAGATCATGGCAGGTAAAAATTTTCTTAGTAGCGGGAGGTGAATAAATAAGTCAGGGCCCCACTGGTCTAACCGCTCTGTCACCACCTAAAGTTCGGATTCGTCTACATGTTGTAAACTAAGCCGAATCCTAAACTTAGCTCTTTAAGCTTGCCTGGACTGCTCATTGCCAAGGAATTTGAAATATGTTGTAGTTTTCATAGTTTATATTCTCTGCCACCGTGGCATTTTAATGTGCTGATTTGTAGATAAACTGTAAATTTCAAGATGTTCCTTTACCACATTTTACTGAAAACAAACTCGTGAATTACATTTTTAATTCTGCAAGTAAATCTGTGGCCTGGAATTAAACTTTTCAATCGACCCGCGGCTTTATGAACTCGGTTCAGTTTGCTTGTGCCACTTGACAAGGCTATTTAAGAGCAGTAACTGAGCAGCCTTGCTGTAGCTGGAGTTACTGGAAAAGCTTCAGCAGTCGAAGTTTGTTTTACCGAGATGCGGGGACACAGTCTTCATACTATCACTTCTAAAGATTTTTTTTGAAATGCCTTGATCAAGAGTAAAATAATTCAACCCGTGCTGATCAAATCCCCTTCAAACGGAATCTTCGTGAATGTCAAACTCTGTTTCCTTGCTCCTACTACGTTCTTCCACATCACTTTCATCTTCTTGAGGAGGTAGTTGATCAAAAAGTGGCAGTGGAATTCCAGCTGGATGAGGCATCAGTCTTCTAGCTGGAGGTCTATTAGGATTTTTAAATTTAGATACTTTCACTGAAAAAAGTAACAGTCGCCGGAATGATTTTGCTCCTGCCAAACCATGAGGATACCAAATGGCATCTTTTCACTTGCTCCTTTGGTCCACATCCGTAAACTTGCGACGCACTGCTTACGCACGTTGTGAGGGGCCCATGACTCGTCCTGATCGCCAGGCTGACAAGTTTTACTACTGCTACGGTGAGTGCTCCCAGTAAAAATTTGCCTATCGGGTGGGTAAGCTGTGGACAAAGAAAAAAACTAACCATAGATTTGGAATCAACATTTCAATTTTAGTCTAATCAAGCACAAACATCTAACTCAACAGAAAATTGTTTTCGAATATTTCTCCAATGTAATAGACAAGTCGACCAGGTTGGATGAACTTTAACATATGGTTGGGCCGTTAAAATAAAAACTTGTTACTCAATATCCGTGTGGTCGAAAGTACTTCGTTAAAGAACTACAAGGACTTGAAATTTAAAAATGCATAGGAGAAAAATATGTTCTATGCGAATGGCGAGAAAATGGAACGTTCAGTAGAAGTTAGAGTTGTATTTAATTACTAATGTAAGAAAAAGGATAACAGCTTTAATTATCATGATCCCAAGAAATGTTTTTAAATTTGGTTAGGGATTTATAAAAAGATGTTCAACACGATGCCCATCTTTGCGATGCAGGCGTTCAAACGCTAAACAGATTGCCGGACGCAATCGAAAAAACTTGGAGTTTCACAAATCCATGCGGAGGTTTTGACAATTATACCGATTAGGTTTATTACAGAATGAAGCCGTTTTTCGTAAACCAAACAATTCAAATGTGCCCAGAAGTTAAAATCTAGGGGCGGAATATTAGGAGACCTTTAAAGCCATGTGATGAGGCAACCACAGCTATTCCAGCGATTTGGATATCGAGTAATTATAACTACCTTGTGGTCATAATTTTTAAGGCTCTTATACTGTTTCTTGTGTACGTAGTAAAATTGCTTTCATAACTTTTACACATATTTCACTTCCCCAGTCACTCGTCACTCTCCGAGTACGAATTTCCCTCCAATACATTTCAAGATTAAAGCCCTTATAACTTTTTTAACGTAACATTTTCGCCCACATGGTTATTGAGTAAAAAGTATATTTTTCAAATGTGCCAAACTAATGTTAAAGTTTATTCAATTAAGGGGTGGAAAATGATTGAATTGCAAATACAGTGCTTGTACGAATCTTTCGTTGAGTTTTATGTTTTATTATTATTATTATTATTATTATAAAACAAGCAGAGCAACCCCAACAGGACGGATCGTGGATCCATAGATTTCACATAGGAAACCCCGCGAGCACCAAGTCCACGAACAGTGAAACAAAAACAAACAACAAAGAAAAAAACTAAAGGAAGAAAGCAGATGAAGGAGACATCAGCCACGCAACAACCAGGAGTTGACAGCACCCTTGAAACCACCCAACGAACCCGAATCAAACACGGCAGAGGGAAGGGAGTTCCAGCGGGCAACGGAACAAGGGACAAAGCAACGCCTATACTGCGAAGTCCTACACCTAACTTCCCTCAGCTCAAAACTGTGAGCAGCAGCAGCACCACGGGTAGCCCGAATCCGCTCGGCCCGTGGGGGAAACATTTGGAACAACCAGTGCCTTCTATTGTTGAATAGCTTATAAAAAAAGCATAGCTGGGCAACTAGCCTTCTGTGCGCCAGAGACGGCAGCACCAAACCCGGACGTAGCGCTGATGCAGATCTTACAATGCGATCCAAGAGACGCAGTTGGCAATCAGCCTCAGAGCCCCAAACAGGCGAACAATACTCGAGCAGAGGAAGAAGAAAGGCACAGAAGCCTCTCCGCACCAACTGAGGGTCCTGATAAATTCCACCAATTACCCTCAGGATCCCCAGCGTTTTGGAGACCTGTGAGACTACCCTCCGCACATGAGCCTCAAATGTGAGCCTCCCGTCAAACCGCACACCAAGGAAATCAAGTTCAGGGTAAACTTCAATAACTCCCCGACCTATGACTAGCTCACCGAACAGGAGCTCACTGGTCCTGGATCTACTCACTTTGAGCGCCTTTGACTTACTAGGATTAAGTATCATATTCCACCTCAAGCACCATTCGTTGAAGCGTAACAAATCAGCATTCATGTCTTCCACCACCGCTGGACGCAACATGGGACCGGGCACAACGGCGACCAATGACGAGTCATCAGCATAAGCAATAAAATTACTTCGCACAAGATCAAACATCTCACTGGTGTACAAAACAAAAAAGAGAGGCCCAAGTACTCTCTCCTGGGGCACACCTGAGACAACCTCACACCAGTCACCCGCCACTCCGTCAACCACCACTCTCTGCCTTCGTCCAGCCAAAAACTCTTCACATATCGATTACAACTTGCCACCAACCCCTGCGAGTGCCAACCTGTGCAAAACACCTACGCGGCTAACTCGATCGAAGGCCGCGCTGCAATCCAACTGTACAACCACAGCCTCACGACCCGCATCCAAAGCAGTCTGAAGCAGGTGGGACAAGGATAATAGCGCGTCTGCACAGCCTAAGCCACGTCTGNGTCTCCCTGAAAAACAGCGGAAACACACCCAACGGGTCGACCCCACCACCCACATCAAGTTCAGAGATTAAACGTCTAACCTGTCCAGACCTAAACGCCAGCGAACAACACAAGGGTCTTGGGTAGCATGTGGGAGGCAATACAAAATTCTCCCTACACTGCTTACCATCAAATTGAGTGGTGAGCAACTGCGCTTTCTCTACAGGATCAACCACCAGTGCCCCTCCAGGGCCTAGGAGGGCAGGAAGAGCAGGCCTAGCACCAAATACAGCTCCCTTCAACGTAACCCACCATTTGTGCGAAGACGAGGAGGAATTGAGGGCATCCCGCAGTCGCCGATCATGCCGCTCACGAGCCCCGGCGTAAACTACCTGGGCTTCATTACGAGCTCGCAGGTAAGCCTCCCACCCAGGTGGGGTAGCCCAAGCGCGGAACGCTGTCCGCTTCGCATCAAAGGCAGCGCTGCACTGACCTGACCATCGAACCAAGGTTTTTTAGAAGACTTGACACGGAGAACCACCTTCGGGACATGACGTTCGACCACATCAGCAACCGCTTGATTCAGCAAGTCCAAAGGTGCCCTGGAGCGTAAAATCTCACCCCAAGGGAAACCCCGGACAGCCCCCCCTAACAGTAGTCCAATTGGTTCTGTTCTTCAACATAACCACCCGGTGATTCCATGATTCCATTTTGATTCCATGTAATCGTGTGAAGAAGAGAAAGAAAAATATTTCGATTTATTTCAATCTGTGATTGGAACAACTTATGTGTTCTAAGTGCATTTTAAAATTTTTTCGTTGTTACTGAAAGAAATGCTAGTAAAATTCTGCAGAATATATTTGAAACATAATATGCAATCACAATTCAGGGTGTCCACAATGTTTCTTCGCCATTTCCAAAATTTATTACAAATGTAATTGATAGGATATTTTATTTAAATTGGTTCTATTGTATTCAGCGTTTATTCAAGTTTTTTTACCTCATTTAATAAACTTCTTCCTAGACACCATTATTTGTACAAAGCACATCAAGACGGAACTCGATTTTTCATGTTCGCTATAGCATAGACTAATAATATAATTCATTTTTCTTCAGCAAGATATCAGTTATTGCAAATGCTTACTTTGGCCTCTTACCTAAATATGTGGCACTACTACTGAATGACCTTCACCCAACCACGATTTTTCAGCAAGAAGGTGCATCACCACATTGGGGACTGCGTGTTCGTGGGTTCCTCTTTTAAACATTTCGATACTAATGGGAAGGGATGAGCCAATTCCTTGGCCACCACGTTCACCAGATTTCACTCTTCTGAACTTCTATCTATGGGGCTTTGTTAAAGACATTGTGTAATGAACAACGATACGACACATTACTGACCTAAAGCAAAGGATTACTGATGCTATTGCTTTATTGATGAGGCTATGCTACAGCCAACATGACAAGAAATTGTGTGTGCCAAATGTCACCAAATGTCAGTACTGGCCAACAAATGTACCAAATGACAGGTGTGGGTTACAGGTGTTCGGACACAGACCGATTAGCGCTTTGCCTTAGGGGCCGCTCGCTTATAATACTTCTGAGGCGCATGGGGTGAAGGGGGCATATGTGCGCACACACAAAATCGAGCACCGTCTAGATTTGCTTCCTGCAAATCGGGTGCCCATTTAGAAGTTTATTAATTGAGGCAAAATAAACTTTATTAATGGCAGAATAGAAAAGAACAAATTTAAATAAAATACCCAATCAATTGCATTTGTAATTCATTTTTGAAAGAGTTGAGAGACTTTATAGACACCCTACCCAGTAAAACAACACAGGCTTTCAGTACGCAAAACGACAGGTTTCTAAAATAAAAGCAACATTACTACAACTTGGCGGCTTTACGATATAAGGAATTTAAAATTTAACCGTTTTAATACCTCTACGTCAATCAAATGGGTGAGATATTAGAGGTGAAAAATGTATAAAGTGATTCTTCGTACCCTTTTCCCCTACATTATTCTACAATGACTACCTGTCCATTAGTCCAGTGTGGCATCTGCCAAGCCATACAGCATATCTGAATCCCTGTATCGGTGGAAAAAATATTTAACTCGGCCAGTATGATCTTTGCCAAGCGGTATAGTGGGCAGAACACTTTTTTCTCGAAAAATACTGTAATTTTGAGACGTTAATAATTAAACGATCAATATTTGCTTAAAATACATGCGCAAGCATCACAAGTAGAGAGACGAAATCCTTTCAAATTCTTAGCGCTTATGTTATTACAGCGCTCAATGGCATTTTAAATTTTAACCAATCTTATGATGACTCGTGAACACTACTTAACGAAACTTTTTCATTCCATAAAGTTTTGAATAAATTGAATTCCATTGATCTAACTTCATTATGAAATCAAGGCTTAAGAGGCTTCTTCCGTGTCAACATACACAATGACACTCAAAAGTATTTGTCGTGATCCTTCATCGTTGCCAGGATTTCGTTGTGAATTACGTGGATCCTCCGCTGAGATGCTATTTATTTCTTTCGTCGTGATATGTGGTGTATATCACTATAATATATTTTATTAATAAAGCGTGACTTATGTCCTCGCCATGATTTCAATTTACAGGTAGCTACTGCTACGCCGCCACCACCCTTTGAATAAGGGAAATTGAATATTTATAATATCAAAATGAATGAACTGATAATTGATTTTATGATTGATTTATGATTGATTGGTAACGCTTTTCCATGCCTTTTATGTCTTTTCTCAACTTTACAGAACACAGGTATTGATACACTTGTAACCAAGATGAAGATTTACTTATAAAGAATCAATTAAACGCGCATTACAATCCTAATGAATAATCGTTCCTGTTACATAATGTTACTAACACAATATATCGCTTGCTATATCGAAATAGACCTATGACCTGAGAATTGTGAAATTGGATTAACAATGCGAAGCTATTTATAATGAAATGAGAAACTCATCTTATAGAGAGAGATGTGAGGTCCCTCGGATATCAAGATGGGGAATGCCAGGAGTGCCATTCTGGGATGACAGCCAGGTACGTAGATACCAGGTATGTAGGTACATTGAAGCGCCGTAGATATTAAGTCAGTTATTGGTACTCAAACACGGAGATGGAATGGCTTTCTCACTGAGACTACGTTAGATTTGCACTCGGTAGTATTTATTCTATAATGACATAGAGTAAGTTAGCCTGCGCCCCATTTGGGCGAAAGGCAGAGAGGCCTCAAACACACTTGTCGCTTTGATGGTGTTCCCCGCTTCACTGCCCTGCGTTCCCTCAGCGTCGCTTGCTACGCGCAGCCAACCCTTGTGCGATCTCGATTGAACGATGTTCAATCGAAATATGAAATTCATTCTAACGCAAATGGAAATATGCCTAATTGAATCAATAATCCCTATATGAGTTCCCATGATGAAATACTTACTAAAATACAAGAAATATTCCTATAAAGAGAAGAATTACAGATTAAGGATTAATTGAATGGTATTAAATGGCAACCTCGGGCGCTCGCTGAAGGATACGTCGAGGTGACGTGTTCGATGGGATGGCTGTATCGTGGAGGCTTGTTCAAATGCCGGGCTTCTAGAAGATTCTTGGTAGAGTGGGCGTACTTTTCATCTGTAGGTAACTCGCGATGAAATATTTCTTCAAACATGATGACCGACGCAGTTCTTCTTGGAGATTCGAAGTGAATACGAGGGCCAGTCGTAACATTCAACGTAATCCATAGCACAAAATTTTTCTGGACGTCAGATATGATGAATCATATCAATTTACTAAATTAGTGAATCTTCAAGTTTTCCTATTTTCTTCATTATTTTAGCTCAATGATGCCACGATGTCATTGCTCTAGAGCCTAGATAATAATTATTCAAGGGAATCTGAGAGGCCGAAGTATTTTACAATATATATTAACAGAAAATTGAAATGATTCATGGATGGACACGAACGCAAACGTCATATAAACTTATAATTGGGCAATCATTCTCTAAGAGATTAATTATTCTTCCTTTTTCATCGCCAATATTTCTAACCAACGTGAAGAAACGTATCCCCCAACCAAGATTTAGGGAGATTTAGTATTTGGATAGGAGTAAACTTCTCCACATTTTATCGTTTTAAAGTATTTTTAAGCATTAGCTCTCCCTTTTTAACCAAACATTACCTCCAGTATTTAATCTGAAAAGTTTTATTTTAGTTACATTCGACCACTCAACAGTATCCCTGAATGTATTTGACTTTCTCAAATATTCTTCGGAAATTTCTTATGGACATTCCAGAAACAGGTTTTTTTTAATGGAAGAACATGTTTTCATGTTGAATAATGAATGAGTGAGTAATAAGTGGAAGCTTGTTCCATGATGACATCAGTATGAGAAGTTTTTGTTAAGGATAATACCGTACTTGACACATCCTGTTGGGTCCCGAAACGAGCAACAAACAGACTTTTTGATTTGTTTGCTACCCCACTTCTACGCTGCATTACGAACACATCATGCTGGTTTAAACTAACTCTTTATTAATCTGTTCAACAGGTGGTTCAATAATATAAGTTTTTCGTCGGTTAGCCGTCGCTGTGATATTTCGAATTTTTTATTGCTTTCAATGTCACCGAATAGATGAGTACACACGAGAAACATTTAAGATTTTTCATTTAAGAAAACGTGTCATAAAAATTACAAGCGTGTATTCAATTTTATCAACACTAATTTTTATTTCAAATTTGGTGCACTTTTCGAAATCTGAAATAAGCTGTTTAGATTATGCAAGTTCTCAGAATAGACTGTATGTTTTAGATGAATCCGTCTGATAAGTTTATATTATTTTCAACATATTGCTTAGCAATCTTTGTAATTGATCAATTGAAAAATGTTAATGCAGAAATGAACATCATTAGGTTTTACTCGTCTCGTTATTTTGCTTTAAGGCTCAATCACTGTACCCGGATGTTTGAATCACCTTACTAGAAAAATGCAAGAGTTTCGGTACCCAGTCATATTGTTAAATATGTTTCAACTTTCCGTTTCACACATTTTAACGTAGATGTACATCACAAGGTTGCTAAATGCTAATATCCTGCTGTTGTTGCAGAGGCTTCAATATTGTTATTATTCGAATAAGTTATCAGGATAATCAAAAGTACTAATTCATGTTCATGGATCGATCTTGATAGACAAGCGGAGGATGGAGCAATACGCAAGGAAGTAAGGAAGTCATAAAGTATTGAAACGAGCTTTATGCTCCAGACCGTCTCCGCATTATGACTTAAAATATGTACACAATATAAAAACGACCCAGATAACGATGAAAAACATGAATGTGAAAATTAAGGCACAATTCAAGAACATATCGCACGACTAGCCAGTTAAGATATAGTAGCTTCAATCGAATTGCAAATAGTTCGTTTATGCGACGAAGCTTCAAATTTCCTTCGGACGTTGCTTCTTCTTCAATGAAAGGGCGTGAGAAATAAATTGATGAAGTTCACTGCACCAAAGTGTGAGACCTTGTTTTTTATTTCACGGCTTATGAAACAGTGCAAGATTTTTTCTTAAGATGAAAAACCGCAAGAAAAAATGTCCGATAACAGGATATAAAGATGCATGATGAAACAAACATTTATATCTAGGAATGAACCGATTTAGTGGGTAGTTGACAGCTAAGAAGCCGAAAATATTTTCGAAATTTTTTTAAATATTCATATAAATAAGGTGATGTAATGTAGATATAAATAAGGTCATAGCCGGTTGCACGACTCTTGTGGGTGTCAGTTATGACAAAATTTGGAGTAGAAGTGCAACAAATTCATAAAAAATAAGCATCTCACTAGTTTTCAATGTCTTTATGATTTTAAATTCTTTTTTTAAGAAGCGCAAAACGATTCCTTCGAAGAACGCAGTAAAGAAAATTTGATTGAGAAAATGAAGAAGGTACTACCAATGCTCAGTTGCGGAAAGATTCACCTAGATTTTTAGAAAACAACAACTGAAGTGTAGAAAATTGCAAAACTATTTATGGTCATTTGAATAATCGAAAATATGTTGAAAAATTTGTCATTTACCTTGGTACATAACTGCCCAATTCAGCCACCGAGCGAATGAGAGCAAAGGAATGTAACGGAGACCGTGTGCCCGGTCGGTCTACCATCGATCACTACGGCGAGACTAAACATTGCAGAACGTTATCGGGAGGGAAATTCCACGGACCTGGCTTGGCGTTAGAACGGCAGACGAGCAAGCTGATGCCTTCACAGCCTCTGAGAAAGAGGCAATGTCGGCTCAACGCGAACGATACACAGTATTATGTTTCTAATTGTAATCTACTGTTAATTATGTCAAATCGTCTATATAGAAAGCCAGACCTCAATAATATAATTATTTTATGAAAATGTATGAGAATAGGTTTGATTCTTTTCAATTCCGACCAGGGTGAGCCCTTTCCAATTCTGTATCACTAAGTGTCAAATTGTTTCTGTCGATAGCGGCAGTGTCCCTCCGATCACGTAACCTATGTTAGGTCGTGGTAACGGTAGAGAACTAGCATTTTTACACGAGGCTTTCTCTCGAAAGGGTCTCCGGTGGATGCCAATTTTTTGAGTTAAAAATATTTGGACTCAGTCGGCATCCTGAGCTAACCTGCTTATTCCTCTGTATTGTGTTATTAATTAAACAACGTCCGACACGTTAAATTTAACGTAAATTTGAGACCCTGCAAAACCATCGTCGGCGTTGCTTCTTTAAAAGTTGAGTACTGTAAATATCTTCTCGTCTTTAAATTGCAAGTCATTCTAATCTCATATCATGTGTGCATAATCATTATCATTAAAAGGAAATCATCGGTCGTTACTCGAGTATGTATCCCTTTAAAGTTCACAAAAGAATTGACGATTGAAAATCTCGATTAAAAATGAGCCTCACTTGAAAATGAAATCAATAACGATAATTCCCGATAAAATCTCAAAACGATAAAATCTCAAAACGATAAAATCTCAAAATCTCAAATTACTATAATCTCAATTTAAAAATGAACGTGTACATAATTGTGGAAGACCAATTAGGTGAAAGAAATTAAACTTTTCACTTATAAAAAACCCTTTGAACAGTCTTTTTCAGATGATAGAATGAAAGAAACAACGGCATGCATGAAGTTTTCGGAATAGGCGAACCTATAAAATATATTGCAGACAAGGAATGGAATATTTAAAATATTCTAGCAGGAATTTTTATACCTTAAAAGTATTCTCCAATTGTTTATTTTTCAAATTTATACCATTCAATAAATACTCTAAAATCATGAGTAAATGATGTGCTGCAAATTAATGAGTAAATATTTACATGTTTTGTAACATAACATCTAGTGAATAGATTTGGCAATACATTCGGCGTCATTGATAACTTCCAGTTATTTTTTTCTATCTATACAGCAATGCCCATTCTTTCAACAGAGAAAGGCTATTCACTCATACAGGAAATAAACGTAACAATAGAGAACTGTTCATCACCTTCACTTTCCGGAGGCTCTTCTACAATAAGGCACAACAAAACTGGTTAATCTTTGCCACTCCATCAGGGCACGATGATTCCAGACTCAGGAAAGTGACCCACTATTAAACATCGGCACGCCTAAGTCATGTCACACCCGCATCACCCGAGTCAACCCCGCGTCACGGGTGAGTCATGTGAACTGCGTTACAGTCAGACACCTACAATCGCCCCCCACTCTTTCTTTCTATAGTGCATTTTCTCGCTTTCCCTAACGGGACATCTCGATCGCGTCACGACTTTTCAATTTTTTCATCCATCTCCTGTTTGACCTGCCTTTGACATTTCGTTTACCCTCCTGCAACTTCATCACTTTTACATCCGCTGCTCTGTTAATAATGAAGAGAAACTTGTTCACGCTTAAAAACCGTAAAACAGTCTCCTTCAAACAAGAAAGACTGAATTAAGGAATTGCATTCAGAGAGCTCTAAGAATAGTGGGACCCACGGAAAGTATTACAGAAGTTGAATGGAACATGTGAAAATTTATTACAGAAACTTTAATAGCTATACAAACATTCATCCTTGAATACCCGTGCCTCATACGACCGAACCTCTTCAACACACAGCAGTCCACTCTTGCCAGAGGCTTTCTCCAGACCCCATTCATATTCTGTGCTTCATTAAACTGCCCTTATACTTTCCCGTCCTTAAAACATGTTTCCTACTTTAATTTTCACCTCCTCGCCCAATTCATCATTCGTGGCCAAACGGGCTTCCAAGCACTCAAAAAAGCTCACTTTTTCAAGGTCCTCTGCATTTTAGGCAACATCCATTCCTCCTAAAACCCCATCCATCATTATTATTATCATTATTATATAGGGCGTTTCACCACCGAAGATGTTTCAGAGACGTTTCATCGGTGTATTCGATATTCCTCAGTTCATCATTTCTATATAACCCCCCATCCATCGAAAGCCTCATAAATTTACTCGTATATAAGGAGACTAGGAGTTTTCTTCTGTCCCTCCCACTCTAATTTCTTCACAAGTCCAAAAAATTTATTCTCCGTCCCCGTTATTAATACTTTATTATCAGAGAAAATGTAGCAGATCTAGATCGAAATAGCCTTGTGCGGGGTGAGGCAGTCAATCCTACATTTTAGGCTTCCACAGCCTTCTCGCAAATGCAGAATTGACTGCTGCACCCTGTATATTTGATTCCAGCTCTCCACTTGAAACCATCGCTTTAACTTCAATTATACAATTTCATCCATATGATAACTTAACGAGTTCGAAGGCATTTCACTCTCCTGACGCATATCTACTTTCTCTTCATATCGTCCACTTCGTTCCGTACTTTAACTCATGCTTTGCCATCAATCTAAAAACATCTTACAGTCTCAAGCAGGACATTCTTTCGCTCTCATGCACTCAACACTTTCCACAGTACTTTCTGATGTCTGCCATCCTTCTCAGCATTCATCCGCCCAAAACATTCCTCTCCCTTTCGTCGAGGACAACCCTGATCACAGGTCTAGAACCAGTGGAAACAATAAAAAATGTAATTTAGAATGAACAAACTTCAAATGAAATTTATCATCGTTTACTCGTGGAGAAGTCAAAGTATGAAGAACACGAACAATTTCTGTCTTTTCAATTTAGTAACCAAATAACTCTCAAGTAACTGAGCTGCTGGTTAGATGATCAAAAGCTTGAGATCAGTACACCAAAAAGTAGAAAAACTCTGAAATTAGGACTTCGAAATATGTATTGCCTCTATTTTCATTGGTTACCTCGGAAACTCTCAGCAGCATGCTTGATATGAGGGTTCCCAATTAAGGTGAAGGAAGATAACACCAAAAGGTAATGATCACAAGATGAAGATCATTGAGGCTCAATTTTTCATTCATTCTTCCTGTCGTTCTTTACCATTCATCCCCAATCGATCTCTCTCGGATACAAATCTTGAAAGCAGGCAAGAGGATGGAAAAAGGACTTCATTCACGCTGAAGAAAGCCTTGGTCAGGAGGGCATAGTAGATCGTTGTATTATTCTGTTAGAAAAAACATTCATCAACACACAAACGAGAGATCTTAGTGGTAGTAAATGCTTTCTGCATCATGTCAACACAATTAACGGCTAATTCGACGACGCTGTACAACCTGGAGATCCATATTGTCACGGGATGGAAAGGCACTCTTTTTTAGAACCTTCGTCAATGTACTAAGTATTGGGTGGCTGCTAAAAATGAATACCTTTTAAAATGTTAATAACGTTTGTCTCAGACAGGATAGGGAAATAAACCTGTTAACATTGAAAAGAAAAAGTGTTAATTTTTCATTCTTATTTCATTTGTTGGACCTACGATTCAAAATGCCCGCACGAGCTGCGACACATTTCAACATTTTCCGCCATGCGTTCAGAATTTTTTTTTCCAGATCTTCCTTTATTAATATTTCTCACAATAAACTGGGATTGCCACTTTTGGAAGTTCCTCTGAATCGTTATTTTGTTAGGTTTGAATCGGTTTTCCAAAAAGAATTTCCTCTGAGTCCTGACGATGGATCCAATTTTCGTCATTTCTTCGATGATGAACTTGCATTGTTTATTAGTCAGTTGTGCCATGTATGCCGATTACAATAATCTTCTTTCCTGCACCTTTGATGTTTAGGCTTACTTGGAGGGTAAACCAGATGCGCAAGAAAATATTGAATTCTGTACTTTCGGATGTTCTATGTTATCGTCTCCTATTTCATATATATAAAAGTTATTGAAATTTTAAAAGGGAAACATTTTTAGCAACCACCCTGTAGAATGTGTTCCAGTGGGCAACTCCTCGTCATACCAGTAACGTTGACAGCCATCAGAACTGTCCAGGTTGAATTTTTTCTTGGCAGACATAAAATCTGATTTCCACTTTTCAACATCCAATTTTAAATGCAATTCTTAACTCTTAACTTCGTGATAAGGAAGCAGACCCTAAGGTGCATTTTTTCAGATTTTTTGCCAAATGGTTATTGGACTGCAATGGGCGCCTCAATCTATCATGAAGATCACACCCTATCTTGACGAACAACCCTTGGTCCTAAGCTTTATGGTTATTGCACAGTGATAATCTGATCAACATGTTCTCTTCTCTGCCAAAATTCTCGCTGCTCCTCTTCCATTGCACTCTCCATTTCTTCACGTGTACAAGTCACTAGTACTCGGGCACACACCTCTCCAACCACACTCAACAGACTTACACCACGAAAATCACAGCGCTCACACGTTTTCCCTTTGCCTTTTACATTGGAATCGATCGCACATACTCCTCCAATCCATCGGATTGAATTTACTTCAGAACACAAATTCAACAACCGAATTAGCCAAGTGAACACTGTCACCCTCCTTTCTTCAAACAGTAAGCCTTCCAAGCCTGGTGTTTTCCCCAATCACATTCATTTCAGGTCCAGCTCCACTTTTACTCATCATTTTGACAGCCCGTGTGCAACATCATTGTGTTTTCTTAACTAGCACTGGCATTTACCTTACGTCTCCAGTCACCACAACCACTGCTTGTCTGTCATCCTCCTCGTTGTTAATAATAATTGTTGAAAACATTTTACCAATCGATTTTCGACCGCCGCACTCTATTAATTTAGATTGTTATTGTGTTGAACTAAAAAAACCTTACACCTACAACAAATCTTCACTGAAGAAGTACGAGTACATCCTGCATTTTGGATGAAATTAATTAGGCAAACAGTTTATTTTCATGTTTGGTTTACTTCCTCATCTCAGTGCAGACTTAATCGAGAAACGGTTCGGTTAATCGATAATCTATTACAGATTATTCTAACCATTATTTATGAGTCATTGACACAAGTTCATTTACTTTTTATTTCCTTCTTTGGGAAAACCAAAGAAAATTAAGTCCGATTCCACTTTCTGATCATTTATCCTGGTGTGTTATCAAAAATTTTCAAGATCTAGGATACTTTATCTGTATCCATTTCTTTCGTCATGCGGTTTGTTAACAACGTTACGAAGATCATGAGATGAATTTTCAACTTCAAGTACATTTGTTGAAAATTTCCACGTGCGCCTCTCAGGTACTTCTCAGTTTGAATTTTAGAGGAGGCTTACAGCTGACCGGGGGCGGAGGTGGAAGCGATGTCGGTGAGACTTTTTTATTCATATTAGAGGATTTATAATTATTAACATCACGCGATTCGCTTTGCTGGACTCTCGACTCGCTGAGTAATGCTTAAGATCGATTTACGTGAAACTTCGGAGTGGTGCACAACGCCTGTGCATTCTTTCCAACTTCTCTCGTAATCTTGGTTCTTTTCTTTAGCCGTGCCCCTAATTTGGTTTGTGTGAATGTGTGTGTTTCATGTTTGGTTTTGTTTAACTAGCCATTCAGAGCGATATTTTTTTTAATTAGGCTCTGTAGAGCCGCATCTACTACTATTAACTAGGCTCTGTCGAGCCGCATCTACTACTATTAATTGTAGTCTGTCGAGCCGCATCTACTACCATTAATTAGGGTTTGTTGAGTTACATCTAGTACTATTAATTAGGCTCTGTCGAGCCGCTCCTACTGCTATTAACACTTTGACTGCGACTACTAAATATTAAGCTCAATGCCAAACTCAAATTTAAAACTATTAAAACTATTTTGAAAAAAATGAACATGAACTGGATCGTGCCCACATTTAGCTTCGATTAAGGATTTATGAAAATTGAACTTGCGACCACTGTTCGGTCAGCAGCATTATGAAAATTAACTCCGTGTACCAGCGGTGGCGCACGTCCCAGTCAAAGTGTTAATCAGGCTCTGTAGAGCCGCACTTACTTTGCTGTCAAGCAACTTAAGTGTTTGAAGAGCTCGTTTGGCCATCTTTGAAGCGTTAACCTCTCTTTGATACCTGCTCTGAATGGTATTCTTCTCCTATTATCTTTTCATTATTTTTCTATCTATTACCTACCCTCTCTTCCTAAAAGAGGCTCCAATGGCTTCACTCGGGAAGTAATTCGTTAGGTGAGGTTTGTGAGGACTATGCTAGTTTTCCCAATTAAATTTGTCCTCAACCGTTCTGATTTTATTGAAATAACTGCGATCAACTTTTGTTTATTTCGTAAGTTTATAGTCTTCTTTTCGCGTAGTATACCGCAACTACCGCCGGGTCCTGTCTGCTTCCAACCCGACAGCAGATGAGGGCGTCTTTTCGGCTCCGCCTAATTCTTGTTGTGCGCCCATCTAACTCTTAATTTATGACAGATGTTCTATGGGAAATAATTCCCACACAATCGTTTTCAAGGAAGGATTAAAGATACAGAAGCAACGTTTTATTTTTTAAGGGTTTTAATTAAAACGCTCTCAACACGAGATCTTAAACGCAACGAACGTAACGAACACTTAATATTCAAGTTAAGTAGAATTTTTATTTAGTGGTTAGCAGTCGCTAGCCGAATAGGTTCTTCTTAAATCCCCTTTATTTAGTTTGTTAAAATTTAGAGAGAGTTAAAAGTCCGCTAATGCCTTGGGCGTTAAAATGTTAGCAAGCACCATCAGAGACCGCTGTCCAGGATGCAGGCGTGGCGAGCTCGAGACGTTTTACGGGCGCAGGCAGTAATGATAAGTTGGTCCAGTTGGCTCCAATCGAGAGGCTGAATTTTAGAACCAGTTCCGAACACGGCGACACCTCGAGTTGCAGCTTACAGAGGGTGAGTAACTCCGAGACTCGATAAAGGGCAGGAATAGGCGGTAGACCCCGCGTCGATCTCTGGCACTCGCTCCACCCCTCAACTGCGATGAAACAGAAGTATTAGAGAAGGTAAAGGCAAAACACCACGACAACCAACTAGTCAATTTCAAGAATTACGCAAAATCCTACCTAATCTTGCAAGTCCCGATAGATACCATAAAGCAACGCAGAGGCTAGCCTGTTAGATTAGCTGGAACAGCGGGAACACGGCTGCGACAACGTCAGCACCAGTAGAAGCCTCTTCTGGAGTTTACTATAAAAAAACGTACAACCTTAGACTCTGAATAACCCACGAATCTAATGAAGACAATATTTCACCTTAAAACAACACCAATTACAATTTTAATACAATTACTAGAACAACACCAATGACAATGATAATACAATTACTAGAACAACACCAACCTGAGTTTTTAATGCACTCAGTGATGATACGTTCAGACGGAAGGTTAATTAATGAAATTAGAAGAAATCAGTAGGAGACAAGTGCTTCAAGCGGAAAGATAGGAAAAATAGTTAAGAGATTTAAGATGCTTTAGAAAGAATGTAAAGTTAGAAGATCGTTCTGATCCAGGCTTATTAGCCCATCAAAAAGACGAACGTCTTCTAGAGAAATAGTAATTGACGTCCCTAAGGACGAGTTAATTGTTAATTCATTTAAGTTTCAATGTTAAGTTCATATGTTAATTTCTCAAGTTTATTTACTTGCTTGAAGCACCTTAGGAAACTTGACACGATAGTCGACAAAATAAATGTAAAGAAATAATAGCACCGGCACACAATATTATAAATAGAGAAACAGCAGTCAGTAAGAAGGTAGAGGGTCTTAGCCTGAACAGGGTTCAACGGAACTAGCCTCGAGCCACATCACCGCAACGTAGGTCGACACCGCAACACAGATCACCCCTCTAAAGGCATAAACGAACAAATAAAATTCACTGTGCAGGGCACTAAACGCTAATGATACTTAAGTTGACATAACGTCACTAGAGATTTTAGTTACTCCAGCTTTAACTGGGATCAAAAACAAGTCTACTATTTGAAAATTAGCTACCTACCACCTCACCTGCGACCCTATCGAAACATGTGAAGAACGACCAGCGACCGGCAACCCGATACCTACGCGAAAAGGCTGAGAAAGCAACGCCACCTCAGAGATGCCCAAGCGGTAGTGGGGAAATTTTTCCCACAGTTCCTACCCTACTGAAGGTACTATTCAATAAATAGATTACGTTCCTAATCAATTACTTGTTTTGTCAATGAATCTGAAGCATAATATTTTTTTTATAATTCGTGATCACTTGCTTGCATTGGTTAGTCTCAATAGTCACCATTGTCGCTATCGATGCTAGAGACTCACTCAATTTTTTCCTCTTCTTTTTAGGCTGCGCTGTTCCCTGTGTGCCCCAGTTGAACATCTATGCAAACTAGGAGGAAGTGAGGGCATCCCTTCCGATTATTCTTAAATGGAATAACCTTCGTTCCTGCCGCAATTCGTTGTAAAACTTCTACATTTTTGTCATTTGTTTTGGACGAAAATTAGGTCGATATTGAGTTTAATATCCTCACGGAATATATAAATTTGGTTCCCAAGAATCAGTAAAGGAGCACATTTAAAAACTTTTTACACGAAAATAACATTATACAATCTACTGCGTCGTATCTGCAGTGTTGGAACACACGCAGTATTTTGGCGGGAACCATCAGTGTCGGTATAGCTAATTAAAATCATTTTAGGTTTATTTAGGTTAGTTTAGGCTAGTTTATTCAACTAACCTAACGTCACCTAATCTAATTTATTATCACGTCAATACCACATTACAGCATATTTACGAGTCCGTTTCCTGACTGTTATGTACGAGGTTCCCATAACTTCAAGTTTAATAACTCGAAAATTACGCATCATTGAGCAAAATACCATTTGTGTAAAATGTTCTTAAATGTGTTCGTTTAGTGATCCTTTGGAGCAGAATTCTTAATTTCCGTGAGCGCATAAAACACAATATCGACCGAAAATTTAAACTTGAAAAAAAGCTTGAAGTGTGATTTCCTTACTCATTAGGAGTAAATTAATAACTTTGATTATCGAAATATCCTTCGAAAAATTATATCATGATGAACGAACGCCCTAAAGGACAATTGTTCAACTCCCTTTCGTAATAATACAGTTTGCTGCTTGTATGTTATTTTTGTCAGTCTGTTTGTTCCTACTCCCCATTGTAAGCCCGACACTTGAACACTACCCGAAAAAATACAAATTTTCGTTTTTGCATTCATATTTACTTCCAAATGCACAAAAATCATAAAAATCCAATAAAGAAACTAATAGCAATTGTTCATTGCTATTTTTGGCTTTTGATTTGCGGCTTTTTTCTTGTAGCTAGGAACGTCAGTTTTTAAATATTTTAAACATTTAAAAGACTAAGACTTGAAATGGTCGTTGATCACATGCGGTCGCTTCGCTTCATATGGAGAGTTAGTGTAATTCGTCATTTGCAAAATTTTCGCCGTGAAATCATGGGAAATATGAAAAATTGAAAGAAACTCACGGAACCCACAATCGACCTGGCTCAAAGCCAAAAAACGGTCGTTTCGGTCATCGCAACTCATCAAAAAAGACCACAAAAGTTGAAAAACTCTCGTTGCTCCGCTAGAATATTAGCTGCAGAGTCAGAAGTGACTCGGACTTCAATGCGTCGACTTTTTTTTAGGAGAATATCGAGACTTTCTTTTCAACAGGCAGGAAAAGTTCGAACCTACAGCCGTCTATGGAAGAATGAGAATCGACAGGTTTCGACACATATTGCTATCTAATCGAATCTCTAGTTATCTAAATAAATTTGACGAAAATTATGCAAAGTTGCAATCATCAGTTAAATAGCGTTAAGCGTAAGAATGGATCAGTAGAAGACAAAATACAGAATCGACGTCAAGCTGCACGTACTATCTATGATGATCTAGATTGCGCACGCAGCTAACGATAGGTTATGTCTCTGTTGTGTTTATTCTGCGACATTAATGACCATAGCAGCAAGAGTTGAATTTTTGATGTTTCGCAAGCAGAATTGCTCCTGAAGGCACGTAGACATTTTAATGATTAACTTCAGACCCTTCAACAAGAATTTTCTGAAGCACACTGCTCCAAAAAAACTAAAAAATTGGATTCAGGAATGCTAAGTGATTCGATTCGTTTGAAATTTGGCCAGTAGATGTACTGTATTTGTTGAAAATAAACATTTTACTCGTGTAATTTTTCTGATTTAGGACTTATTTTTTTTCAAATACGAAATATTAGTTTTTGGTACATTTCTCTGGATTTTTCAAAAGAATAGAAGTCATTGAGTTTTCGTGCTAGAACAAAACCAAAAACAGTTTTAGAATCCTTGAAACATTGCAAACAAAAGCATGGTGTCAAATTATCCATTTAAAACTTTCATTTTTCAAATGCGATATATGATCACTAACTGTCATTACACTAATTTTGGGTTTTGAGCTTGATGAAAAAAAATCCTATGTAAAATTAGGAAGAAAGGGAACGCACTTTTGTTAGAAATGTTCCAAGAATTCTAAAACTGTCTGTTGTTTTTATAGCATAAAAACACACTGACTTCTATTCTTTTAAATGTTGTAAAAAAGGGTTGTTAGTAATAAGGCATAAAGAAATTTTCAATTTTTACACCCCCCCCCCCCTCCAGGGGGGTGTAAGGGGACCCCTCTCTCCCCCCTTCCCTGGAGGGAGAGGGATCTAGTGTCCGTAGCGCTTTCAAATTTTAGGACCGAATAGTCAACCACCTTAGGGTCCTTTTTCAACTAAAACAAAAATATGGCTCATCGGACCGACAGGGGTCTGGCAGGGGCCTGGGTTGTCCACCCTTAACTTACGTTTAAACGCGAGGTACGTATAGGGAAATGAAGCACCGTCACTAAGAAATTTAAAAAGTATTAAGATAGATAGCAAAATATTGACGGCATTATTTACACATTTTCGTAATACAACAACCTATAGATAATGTTAATTAGATAGTACACATCAAGTTTTGAAACCAAGACTTGCAATCCAACATCATCTGGTTAGAGAGCTCCATTTGCAATTTTTTTTCGACGAGAGCACCTGTTTTCTTAGGACAACAATATGCGGCACAATTTGCTCAAAGAATTTCTAAAATATACCCGCACAACGTTTTACCTTGATTCACAATCACACGATTTGGTCTTAGCTAATAAGTCAGTAGTATGGTTGAACGTTCAATTATTTGGCTGGCTAATTTTCTATCTCTTTACTACTTGGAGCACTAGTTATTGGAATTGTTGAAAAAAGTACTGTGAACTTTCACTCCTCTGATTACCTGCACTTAGTGTACGTAATGATCCTCTGATAATATAGAGGAAGAGATATTCGGCATTATGATAACACGAATAGGTACAACTGGCATGAAGCACTGGTTAATTGTTAACTCAGAGTACGTCGGTACTTCAACGTTGAAAAAAGAAAACAATACTTTACGATTTAGAACATAATTTATTCAATGCTCAGATAATTTTGAACTGTTTCCAGTGAGTGTTCTTAGATGCTCCATCATTATAGTCTATTACCGATATCAATTTTTTATTACTCTAATGATTTTGGCGTGCCAAATCATTGTAAGCTTACGAAGACTTGATACTTGCTCTTGGCGCAACACGTTGCTCCCCGTAGGTTCGGGCTCAATTCACTTTCTTATTTACGATCTCTCCGGAATTATTTCGTAAAAATTTCCGCTTGAAAGTTAGAATTATTGGCGTTTTAAGTAACTCATTGACTGCTGAGGGTTGAACTGAAGCTCAAAATTTTATTAAAACCAAAGTCAATTATATTATTCAATCCTACATATGAAAATGCTAAATGGGTCGCTTTTTCATTTGGCTATGATTAACCCGCCCCTAAACAGTAACTGCCTCGAAATTGCTTACTAAATAGGTCATCTTTACCAACCTACTGAGTGATTACTATTGCAAGTACATAAATGAAACGTACCTGAAGAATAAGAACACATTTGACCTCTCTAAAGCCCTTTTTATTTATTTGTTTTCCATTTGTTTTTTTATGTAAGGCGTACAAATCCCAAGATTTTCAGTTCCAGTGTTTTCAGGAGAAGTCGTGTCATTTTTCTACATATTCCAAAAGAGTTCAAGCTGAGTGCTTTTAGATGTGAAACAACCTGCTAAATATAATGGTGGGTTTGTTTTTTCTCTATAATGAAAAATGAAAAAGTTATATTGAAAATAACAAATGGGAAATTTTCACTTTTTTTTGTTTATAAGTTGAACTTTTGATTTGTGTGTTTTGCGTTTAGCACATGAAACTAAATGTTTTTGGACATAAGAAGACCTGATGAATTCAACGGTGTGCTTTTTTCCTCACGATAATAAATGAAAAAGTTATCCCATATTTTTTAGGGAAAAACTATATTCGCCTCATATTGTTCTTAATGTGAACTTTATATTTAAATGTTTTACGTTTAGAACAAGACGCAAAACAACAAAACAAAAAAGGAACTGATGGGTATGTATTAATACTAGCCATCATCCTTCAATGTAAAAAACGTATGTACACATTAGCAGCGGTGGGCAGCGATAAATTTTGCGGGAAAGCGATAACGATAAAGCGATGAATTTCCAAGATCCCTTAAAGCAATAAATCTAAAAATATTCTATTTTTGCTACATATGCAGTTAAAAACTTCTTTTTACACTTAAAACACCATATATTACTTAATAACTGTCCTCTGGCGCACTGCCCAGGGACATGAGGGAGCTCGAGCGGGAGATGGTGGGCATGTTCACAGATACAGAATTCCAAGAAGAGTTCCCCTCCCTTTCCTGAGTCACAGCACTGCTGCTGGCTTTCAAGCGGAAAAGTCCTCCACTGTCCTCTTGCCTGACATCTTGAAACTCACTAATCACTAAATTCACTATTCTCAAACACTGAAGCGCTGCTACACTAATTAATAACGATTTGTAAAACACAAAAACCTAAACGATTTTGTGAAAAGGAAAAGTAAAAACACAAAATCACGCTACGTTCGTACGAACAGGATGCACGCGCGAGGCGCATCTCAAAACGTAAAAAATCTATTAAACTAATAAGTATAACTAGATATTTAGATAAGAAAGCAATGTAAAATAGGAATTAAGTATTTATAAGTTATAACACAAAAAGAAGCTTTGGATCGCTAGTTGTACTATGAAATACAGAGCTATCAGATGCATCCAGTTGGAGGTTACACTGAACAACAAATTTTTTTTGCTGGAGGTGTGTAAAATGATTAAGACTAATTTGGGTACGCTGATTTCAAAAATCATAACCGTTTTGCTGTATCACGTCAGGATTTTCAGTTACAGAAATATTCCCAT
>JACJUY010001624.1:38257-50961 GCA_014220935.1 Platorchestia sp. MABIK
CTAGAGGATTTGACATTCGTGCTTTACGTTTGTTATTGCAACTTGCATTTTTTTGGTGCTCTGACCTAAGAACAGGAAAGCTGACTCGGCTGTGCAGCTAATAGAGATGGCAGCATTGTTTGTCAAATAACCCTGCCGGCGGGGGCAATTTATTGAGACTTTATGAGGCACTCTCACGTCGCTGCAGACTGCCACTATTGCTTGACTCACGACCAGGTCAGACTTGTGTCACTCGTTCGTGAAGAGGAGTAGAACTCAGAAGTCAACTATAACTTTGTAAACCAGAAAACATGCATGCATGACTAAAAATGCAGTTTGAATACGCCAGGGTTCACCGGAATATTGAATCTGGAATATTGGGGCACATAAAAAATATTGAAAGAAATTACATTGAAAACACCATTACGAGCCCCTTCTTGTGTCCACCACACTCACAACCAAAACTAGAGGAAAAGAATTGAGTTTTCACCGAATCAAGTCATCAAATACCATTAAGTGCTTCTGTATTCATTTCGATCTCTTAGCGCTCACCCGGAGTAATTCTCTTACATGAAACGGAAGAAAGTCAAATGCTTCGATGTGTGTTTCGTGAGGTTCCTTGCTGCTGAGGTTTCCAGTAAATAGCCTTCTCTGAGATGAAATTTTCTTGAATTCTGAGATTCCGGAATATCCTCGGATCTTTCATCTCTCGATATGCCTTAACAAACCAATGTAAAACTTGATTTTAATATTAGTGTGCGAGGAATAGTTAATTATTATTTTATAAGACAAAGATGAACCGCGTTGCGATTTTGTCTGCCTCACAAATCATCTGATATGTTTAGCAGCTATAGTGTTTTCCGTGTAGACATCGTAACCTTAGCCAAAAAATGCGTTAATTTTGTGACGAATTGTTTCCATATTGTCCGCAACTAACTACACGGATTAGTTCAAATCACTCCTCTCCTCAAATTTATCCAGTGTATTCATCTTCATATACACTGTCACAAGCAGTTGCAGGATCTTTCACGACTGCATCCGTTTTCCGTCGAGAGATACAGCGCGGACAGGAAAGTCAATGTCTTTAGAGCAATATAGTAAGTGATCACAATGATATATTTTGGCTCATTCGGAACAGTGGATTGAATGTATTGAAATTAATTCTAAAAATTACTAGCACTCTGCGACACTTTCTCACGAACAGAATGTGCTACGCTTTACCTTAGGATTCTGCGTACATGTAAAACTCTTTTCATGTTTTTTGTCATATGTTGTTATTAGTACGTCGCAATTTTTATCATAAAAACAATAACATGCCTACGCTTTCAGTTATTGCAATAATCGAAAAAGTATTCGAAATCTATACCGACTGTAGCAAGTTTTGACAACCAGTCGCATGCATATTTCAGTACGATACAGTGAAATTCAGAGGAGTTGGCTTTTCTAGTCCATTGTACTCAATGTTTACTCGCCGTCCTCGACAATTAGATGCTTGGTTGATAATAGTGAAGAGTAAAAGCTACTCGATATAACACCTGCTTTTCAAGTGCTGAATTAGCTCATTCACTGATGAGCGTCTACGGTGTCATTAGAAACTGTTTGAATACTTTTAAGATGAGTTTTAAAAAACCATAATATACTTACAATACATGAATAGTCTCATGCATTTCATCGAACTTCCACGGAATAAAAAATTGCGGAATGAAAATGGCATTGAAAATGGTGTGCCATCCGAAGGTACCTTTCGTGGGAAAGTGAAACAGTACCTTAGTTTGAGATCCGATGAGTTGAATTTGTGATTACAATAAATGAAAATTTATCCACGATGCTACATAAACTTAGTAGTAAGGAATTTTTTCTCTATACTGAAAATAGAAATAAATTAAGTTCGAGATGCTTATATGCCAAGCTCAAAGTATTTTGTTTACAGGGTTTTGGACAGGTTCGTCCACTGTCACGTCTAAAATCTGAATGGGTTGAATGGTAACTGCATAATCCTCTAAAATACATGTTTATTCTTTTGAGCATGTATACTGCTCTTGTATTTTGACTTAGAACCTCAAGTGAAGGAAACATGAATAGTTATGAATTGTTCATGTTATGTTTTTCATCTGTACGTGATGACACTTTGTGCTCACTTGAACCTTAAAAGAGATAAATTCATTGATAAACAGATGCTAGGGGCCTTCAGATTTCGATGCTGAAACTTTTAACACAATCTGCACGTTTTATATTTGTAATCTGAGTCACTTCCTACAGCCATTGATGTACGGAAAAAAATGTTTGCATCAAATTTCTAAACCACATCCCCAGTGAAGCAATGACGAAGCTATGATTTGAAAACGTCCACACGACGGATTTTAATGTACTTGTTAGCGAGAATGTTAAACGTAAAAATTCTGTTCCTGATAAGACCGTTTGGTGGCTTGGCATTAGACATTATATAAACAACCCTACTGTATTACTCGTCAAGAAGATTGTAAACACTGATCAAACCCTGGGTGTTTTTAAGCTCATTGTTCGGGATGATTCATAGGAATCCTCTGTTATTGTCTCAGAGTTTTTCAAAGTATTCTATATAAACTGTTGAAACCTTGAAAGATTTAGAATGACTGAGAAGTTTGGTGCTTTTTAGTGCACGAAGGTATGAAAACTGAATCATAACACTATAATAGATTTAACACTTTTTACTTAAATTGACTTTAGCAAATACCATACTAATGAGCATTTTCACTTTTGATCCGAGTCAGTTTATTGACATGACCTCGACTGAAAAAAAATCAATGAGAAATTAATGGAATTACAATCCTGTTGACACAAAGCAAAACAATTGCATCCAGGTAGCAGCCGAATGTCCCAATTTCTTAACCATTTAAAGTACCCGCTAAAGAAACAAAAAAGTGTCACAGTATATATCTTTTTAGTCGAATGTATTATTTTCCCTTGCATGGATTATTTCCAGAGCACCAAAAATTTGTTTTCGGTTGTAGAAACTCTAGCGAGCTTCTGTTGAATCATCTTCCAAACCTGGACGAATACGGAACATCGGCAGCAGGCACGGCGGGGAACAGAAGCCACTTTTCACCAAAAGTCATGGTAAAATAAAATTGCATATTGGAACTTGAAACATTAACTGAAAGTTGGTTAATAAAATTGTTTGGAAACACTTCTTTGATCCGGAGAGCAAAGATCCCAAGCTCTATGTTTTATGCCGATAATAAAAAAGTTAACAAGCTTTTCTTACCGATAGCGAAATCTCTCCTATGGAGTAATGCAAGCCCAAACAAATGTTTGGCTTGGGTTCGCTGCATTTTCAATTTGTATTCATGAGCTCAATTGATTCTTTTTCCTTAAGAGTCATTTTCAGGAAATCATCACATGCTAAAATAAAATAAAAAGCGGGAAGGAATATTTTATCATATAATGGGATGTATGTGTGATGCTAATACAAGTCGTAGTATTTCTCCTTTACTTCTTCAATAATTTGATCCATTTAAGTTCTACTAGCAATTTTATGAATTCACTAGTAGCAACTCGCGATGAATTTAAAACTCAATCTCAGGTGCAGTCCCGGTTGCCTTTTCACTTTTTCTACTGGTGGTTCTTTTTTCAAACCGAATGCGGATGACAACGATTATTATCATGGATTGTCTCATTTCAAAAAATTATGCTACTGCCATCTATCAAGGTCATGTTTATGATCCAGTTTTTCTTATTCTTTTATTCATCAGTGACCATTTTTAATTTATTGATAAGGTATGCGTGCCATTGGTTAGAAGAAATCACGTCAACAACCGTGTCATTCAAGCACAATCAATCCCTCCAACAAATTTCTTTTGTACTATAATTATCTTCTCTCTCTCCCGGCTTTATCTTCTTCTGTCAAATCAATGGGTAACCTTTCGTTGTTCTTTGCATTCTTTTTTGCCCTAATGTCGAAGGATTAGAGAGGCAAGTTACTTAATCAAATATTCATTGTTTAAAAAGATATCAGTTGGTGCAGGCATCTCAGAACTGGTGAAGTGGCTCAGCTTATCGCTGTTAAAACTGTCTCAAACTTACCGTGCAAAAACTTCATATCGACCTGCCACCGTGTGCGAGCTAATAGCCGAGTTCCTAGACCAGTGCGTGTTTTAAGGTTAGGTAAAACTAGGTCTAGGAACAAAAGTAAAGTGTCCCAGCTTAGTGAATAAAGCATCCTACTTGCACAAACCGATTAATTCCGTACTCAGTATTAGTAGGCAGTTGTCAACACAAAACAGAGGCAGAGAAACAGTTGATAAAAAATTGGCGCTTGATTATATTTTACATACTAATATTGATTGACTTCTAAAACACAACAAGCAGGTCCCATCTACTTCGAAAGGTCACCTTAACATGTCCCTAAAAATGTTTCAACGAGAAATTGACGAGGAAACATAAGTCAAAAAACTGTCGGAGACCTGAGGCGAAAGGAGAAGTATCATTGAACAGCAAAAGAAAATTTTCAATGTTCCAGTCTCCGTCAAGGCTATCTTGAAAGCTTAAATCTTGACTGCTTCCTGAAATGGGATGACCGAGAAGGCAGTAGAGCTTGAAAGATGTGCAAGTATTTTCAGGGGTCTAACCACAAACGTTCACTGGTAAAATATGAAATACCACTGTTCAAAGGGTACTGAAAACCCGTATTATCGTCAATGTGATAGACTGAAATCACACTGGCACAGCGACTTGGAAAGTAGAACATAGTTGGAACGACGTATACACAATGCAAAGTTGAAAATCTCCCGTATTTCTGCTTGCGGCTTTGGGGAAGAAGAAGCTTTCTTCTGATAGTCGTTCGTGGTGGAAGAAGAAAATTTTTGAAACTGTGGAGACTGTAGTACGTTTTGTTCCTTCATTCTGTTATTATGTTGAAATTTAACATAAATTTTTATAATTAAGTATGTTAGAGCCTCTTACCAGACCTGCGTTGACTATTAAATTGCTTATATTAACCTTACCTGACGCATTCGCGTTTATTAATTTAATTTGAAGATTCTTTGCTTCGACAGCATGTAGCCCTTTAAAAAGTGGGTCTGATGCCTCTAAACTATTTTCTCTTATTCGAGATCAGTCTTGTTCTGCGCCTTAAAACGCCTAGACCCTAAAATTGTATTGACCTAGTGAAAATTGAAAGCGATAAAACCGTTTCGAAAATCGACTAGCCAGCATCTTTCAAGTTCTCATGTCCCTTTCCTCAGTACGAATCTAAACTATTTTTCCTGAGTTCCTTAATTGCTGATGGCAGTCAACGCCCATTCCTTCTCATCGTTTTTATTGGAGCATTGTTTAATAAACCAACCCTTTGCTAAGAAGATCTTCGGTCTCTGAGAACGTTTTTAACGGAATTTAATAAATAAAATAACAACAGAAGACGCTGCTGTGCGCTAATTGAAGCTGGTTGAGCTTTGTGGAAAAAGCGGAACCCTCAGGATCTTCCCGTATTGGGTGCTGTTTAACTTTGTTATACATCTCGGGAGCCGAGATTTGATTTTCATAAGTTGGTCGTTCCGTTCTTGAAAATAAATGTTTGAACAGTTACTCTCAATTCTTAAATCCTAAAAGCTTTCATACTAAATCTGTATGAAAAATATGAAATCGTTCCTGCATGCCGCGAAAGAAAATCAATTTTGTGTATAAACGAATATTTTATCTCCTTGGGAGCATGCCTAAAGTGTGAGTGTTTGAAAAAAGCGAGGACACCTTTTCCTAGCAAAATCAAAAACATTTGCAATTTCGATGGAAATTGCGTGTTCTGTAGCGGACAACCCCGATGAGTTATAATTATTTTAACAACCAGCACACCAACAGATCAGGGAAAGACTTGAATGTAACAGTTAAATACGATAACAAAATATAATGCGCCAAATTGTTTTAAAATCGCCAGATATGAATACACAAAGTGGAAAGAGAATTGCGCGGCTCAAAAATTTGTTAGTAAGTTTTTGAACCACCTTGAGGTTGAATTACAATTTCATTCGACCTACGTTGATTCCGAAAATTTTTGGATCTTCTCGTTACGAAATATGTTTCGGATTTTTCAGAAATCTACGACTAAAATGATTTCATAAGTTAATGACTAAATTGTGTTGTGAGAAATTATTTCCAGTAGTTTGTGAAATGTCGTTTTAGAAATTATTACCAGGGTGCAATGTTGTTTTGTAGCTATTTATTACGATTCTTAGGTGCAAAATTTATCGCGTAATAAAACTTCTAACTTCCAACAGTGCGTGATTGTTGCATCAGCGTTCTGTGGGCTTGTGTTTTTGTGTTCGAGCGGGCTGTGTGTGGAGCTCGTGTTTGAGTGAGTAAGCCGTGTGAAGTGAGAAAGGATCTTGGTCAATGAGGCTCAAGGACAGGTGGCTGAGAGAATGATTTATAATAGAACCTTATGCACAAGGGAATGCGAAAGGCTAACGGTCGGCCTAGGCGACAGGAAAACCTCACAACGGGAAACATAAATCGCGGGTATTTGGAAATACTCAAGAAAATATTAGACGTTGAATTTTACAGAAAAGGTTTAAGCCCGTACTCGACAGAGGACGGAAAAGCAGCATCCTTTAAAACCAATAGAAACAGCCACATGTTGACGAACGCTGGTTTAAATGATCACCTTTAAAAATTCTGAATAAATTATTGGTTGGAGAAAAAGAGGACATATCCTCCAGAAATACTTTGTGTTTTTGAACGTTTTAGGAAGCTAGTCCAGCGTCGAAACACGTCGGAGGTGGAAGTGCGTAATAGCTACCCAATTGAAAATCGAGGACGTATCGCCGATGTGTTATGGCCGAGCAAGAGAGAACCTAAGGGACGGATCATCGGTAAATCGCCTCCACATCGTAGGCGAAATGTCCACTTAGGGACGAACTTTTTGGCTGAGATACGTCCGCGGCCGTCCTCGACGATCATACATGCTAAGTCCATGCTACGTCCCTGCTCGACACATTTCACCGGCGATGCGCACATGATTCGCGGATGGCCATCCTTGAATTTGGCATTAAAAAAAAACTTCCGGTCGCGCACAGCCGAGATTTATCGCCTCTAAACGACCCTCAATTACAAATATATATATATATATATATATTTATATTTGAGGGTCCTGTTTTACAGTCCTATTGAACGACCCTCAAATACATATATATATATATATACATTTCTATATATTTTTATTTAAGGGTCGCTGAGAGGCGATAAATCTCGGCTATGCGAGGCCGAAAGTTTTTGTCGAAAGTTGTCGTTTTCAAGAGCAACACTCGAATATTTAATATATATATATATTAAATATTTGAGTATTGCTCTTCAAAACAACTTCGCTGAGCGTGGCAGAGAGTTTCTAATGGCAAAGCTTAGCAAACACTAAAATGATTACTCCCGCTGTTTATTATGTAAAGAACAAAAATACCGGCTCATCTTGGCCGAAAATTACGCACACCTGTCCAATTACAGCATAGACTGCGCTGGTCTTATTTCTACGATCACATACTGGACTCGCAGTTATTAAAACATGTTTTGACATTCAAGTTATTTATTGCTGATTTTTTTTACGTAAATGCAAAGCACGATCAGCATTAAGCACCCAAAAATGGTATAAATAAAATATTTCATTAAAATTAATCCTTTACTTAAGCTAAATCTAGAATATTAGGATAAGCCTCCCTAGCCATATTAATGCGTTGTAAAGAGTGGAAGAAGAAACACACAAATTTGCAGGGAATTAAGCTAACGGGGATTCTATGAACAAGACGTGTCTACACACCTTGTTTTCAGAATCAACAAGATACACAGAAGTTTATGAAACATGATAGAAGTAGAGAAAAACGTAATAAATTACCAAAAAGTCAGCAGTAAGCTGGAAAAAATGGACCCGTAGTAAAACATAAGCATATGAAATCAAAAGGAATGCCTACCTTTCCTTCAGCTGGGCCTCAGAAATTCCCCTGGGATCGCTAGTTCCCAAAGATATAAGAGTTGTTTGCCCTGAGGGGTCTAAACCTTCTGTGACACTTCATCTTAGAATACACGCTGTGTCTTTCCGTCTAACTCGAGTGAAACTGGCTCGTCAAGGGCTGGCGCACAATTTTCAAATGTCCAAGTGATAGCTGGAAGATAAGTGACGGGTCTCTTGCCTCTCCTCCATCCCAGTCAACTGATCCTGTTGGAAAAAAATAGTTGGTTATCAAGTATAGGATTGCTATGCAACGAATGAATATTCTGAGTACGAAATACCTTTAATAGTTTCCTGGTTAAATTTTAGTGAGAATAAATGTTCCTCACAGCATAGGTTTGTAAAGTTTATCCCTCGTTTCAGGTTCAGTATCAGTAGCTTTACTCATTTAATTAATAAGGGTATACTGGCTGGAAAAAAAAACTTTGAGAAAAATATCGAATTACTTGTGTTTCAATAGTTCTACACATGTTACAATACAAAGATAATCACTGATTTAAGCTAGATTAGACAGAACAAAAATATTGGTATCACAAATATTGGTATCATATATCACAAAAATTCACAATGCGAGAAGACTAGGTAGGGTAATTTTGTACATGATTGAAATTACAGATGACTAGTTGTTTCTGCTCACCAGATATTCGCATGTTAACGGCACCAGAGATAGAGGCAAAATGAATGAACTGCTGGAGGTTTCACACGTCTATAACCCACAGTCCTATTGAACAATTTTAGAACAAAAAAGTATTTGTAATTTCGTTGAGGCTAGGTTTAGGTTTATGACTTATTATTTGAATATGCTCCATTTTACAACATTATACAAATTTTTTGCATTTGAGCACAGATCTTCATTTGAGGGCTTACAGCTATGATCAACACGGAAATGGTTAAAAATAGAACCTTAATATTTGCGCGAGGTTAATCTTAGCTTCAGTGTCATCCTAGTCATGCCAGTGCAACATTTATTGAAAGACTTGCGTTCTATCCTGTTACATTCGAACTGATCTATCACATTGCTTCTGCCAAGGTCACTGACTCCGGATCTGGAAATATTGTTTCTAACTAGATCACTGATTTTGTAGTACACACGAAGTTTTATTGACATATCTGGATCTATGGGTTTCACGAAAGTTCCAACAACATTTTGGAAGACACGTTCATAAATTTTGTAATTACCATACATTTGATTTTCATAGAATATATTTATGTTTCGCATAATATCCCGGATTATGGTCCTCATTCGAAATTCGATTTACAAAGTTACCAATTCTATCAATGAGCGTATTGGAGAAATCGTCATTAACTAGCAACCGCTTACATCATAGCATTTCTGCGTGAAAACTAGCCCAGCTGTTGCACACTTCATAAGTGCTCTTTAACAAGGTATGGATAACGCGTTCTTAATACACATGCGCTGCATCACAATCGTAGTTTCTGGTTCCACCAGCATGCGAGGGCTTTACATACACAGTTATGCGAAAAGCACCCTGAGATGCTTCAACTGAAACGTCAAGAAATGGCAGCTTCCCATTTACAACCAGCTCATACATAAACGTAACACCGGATTATCAGCCATTAAATTCCTCAACATCTCCAACTGCTCTACCATCTCAATTTCAACGATAATATCGTCCACGTACCTTCCGTATTAAATCGGCTTCACCGGTTAAGAGTTCGAGGTATAGAAGCACTGCACATTTTTAAACTTGAACCTACCCTCAACCGAAATACAAATTATTTTTTGCTCTAAAAATGTTCTGCAGGACTGTGGCTTAGACGTTTAGAACCTCCGGTAGATCGTCCATTTTGCCTCTATCTCTGGTGCCGTTACCATATGAATATCTGGTGATGAATAACTAGGCATCTGTAATTTTAATCTTGCACACAATAAGTCCTACCTATCTAGTCATATCACAACGGGATTACCAATATTTATATTCAGTCTGATGTAGCAAAAGTTTTGGATTGAAGGAGTTTTATCAAAGTAACTGTTTGTTTTGTCTTTGGCATCCCAAGGATGATGTTAGTAATATCGAAATGTTGCCTTTTAAAGACTGATTAAGAAATTTTTAAGAAATTGAGTGTTCATTTTAGTAAAATGATGTGTGACCATCTTTGTATTCTAACACGTGGAGAACTAAAACAATTTCGCTAAGTTTTAAAGTTGGAAAATAAATTGAATTTGAATAATTAAAAAACATTTCTATTATACTATCAATCTGTCGTTCTAAGCACATGAAAAAAATCTAATTTCAGTGCAACGTGCGCAATGAACATGGTAAATGATGGTCAGTTGAGAGAATACCCGTATCGGGCATTCCCCTCATCCCCCATTTAATAACAGACTACGCTTAGTATCGCTCCAAATGACTACTGCCATCATTAACACTTCAGGGGTCAGGTGCTCTTGATTGTATGATTTCGAGCTTCTTCACATTCTTTTGACAAACTGCTTTCGCGAATGAGAATAATTTACATCGATTTTAAGGCCATATATTAGAACTCAAATAAGAGGACAGTGGTTGTGATGCAACTTACTTTTAGAGCTTTCTGAATGAGAGCTTTCATCGGTGTCGTTGCTTTGTTCTTCCCGAAACACCTTTCTTAGCTCGAGCCCGTTTAAGGCATCGCCCAAACTTGATACTGCTGCTGCTCTTGTTGTTGCAGTATCATTGGAGGCAGAACAGACACTGCCGAGGTATTCTTCATTAATGACGGTAGGTATCCCCTGATAATTCACCACGTGATTTTAAGCTTCCCCTGTCAGTAGGTTATGCGTTATTAGCTTATTACAGCGGCCAATTAAGATTCCAACGCTTTTCTGCTGCCTCGATGAGAGTTCACCACACGGCGAGCTATTTATTCATAATGCTAATATCACTGTCAATATCGAGTGGACGTTATCATATTTAGGCCAATCAATAAACATCTATACTCATTTCACAGTAAATACCATCTATTGTTGTTTGATAATCAAGCGTAAATTGTGCCAAAAAAAAACGTCTCGGATTACTCAGGATATGAAAGTAAGACAGCGCCTACCATACTTTGCATTGACTCATGATGGGAAATTATCCTAATCAGTGTATGTAAGGTTTAGAATCTTTGTAAGAAATCACGTAAAATAATATCCAGAAAAATAATTTCATTTTCACACTTACCTGATTCAAAAAGGATATTGAACACTAATTGTGCCCGTTCAATTCTGTTTAGAAATCACAAACAATTAGACCAGGAAAATCGTATCCAGCCTTCAAGAAAATGTAACAATTCATCAAGAAACAGAAATTATAAATCAATCAACCAAATTCATTATTAACAGCAAAACGCTGCTGATTAAATCATTACTGACTCAACTCTCCAATAGAATTACTAGAATAGATTTCACGAAAGCAATTCTATCTTTTTAACGTAACTCAGGGCCCCGATAGCATGAATGTATTAACAACTCGAAAATGAATAAAAAGAATGAAAACAGTGAACTTGAACTCAGTGAACTTGCCAAATATTTATCGTGTGTCTCCTATCCTCTCAAAACATAGCACAAAAATATTTTCTATATGACAAGTCATTTGATTTCAGATCTTTGAAAATCGACAACGCAGGCCATTATAAATCATCTTCGATAATTTATTTTCAAATTGTTTTCCATATAGTTTCTTTCCGTTTCTCCATTTTCGGAAACAAACCTATTACTCTCGAAGTTGCAATGCTAGGGTATTAGAGGGGTTTTTCAGAATTGATATAACTCATACATGACATGACGAATCGAAACCATGTGTTGTAATTGATAAGGCTCTATCAGAACTACTATTAACCGTGTAGTTCCTCAAAGAACAGTTTTCGGTCTTCTCCAGGTTTTGATATTTATCAGTGATGCAGGTCAATGTACTCCATTTTCAAATTCATGTTTTTACTGATGATAATACACTTGCTACGATTCTACCTATTGAAAACTACATCTCACGGACAATTAGGATCAAAACTGAACTGGAAAAATCTTGTATGCTTCACAACGCAAATAAAATATCCATTAATTTTTATCGATAACGAAAATTACATTCTGTTTCATAAGCGAACTATATCTTGCATCAAGATCAGTGATATGGCCACCCAGATGGAAGCGACTAATTAAAGAAAATATCGAAGTATTTTTACCAACTAAAAGCTATCTTTTAAAGTCCATGTTTCATATTAGAACTAAATAAGCTGAATCTGTAACAATTCTCGATGGCACTACAGATGGTTCATTTGAGGATGTTTTGAAAATATTGTGCCTAACGTCAATACATTCATTTCTGCGGTGCGTATAAGAAGCAAAAATTGGAGCTGATAAAAAATGTACCAACTCTTCAGTACAATAGAAGCCAACAGAACAGTGAGGAACCGATTCATTCGAACTCCTGAAAATATTTGACCCTTCACAAATCTAAACCTTCCTATTGTTTCTTGGCCAAACTGATTGTCAAAAACAAATGAAAGCGATAATGATCTTATAACATTCAACCGTCGTTCAAAATCGCCATTAAAACCTGAGAAAGAGAAACAAGTTCTTACTTCATGACTATTTCAAAATGAAATGGCAATTAGTTTCTACATCTTGAAAGCAAAACTTAAAACTTTTTCCCTTCTGACATCCTGAAATTTTTCGAAACTTATCTTGAACCTTACTTTTTATCAATGGGCCGCTGAAACAAATGTTCATTGAAATTCTTCTTGCATACAATTGAAATCTAATAATCAATTAATCAAATCT
>JACJUY010001624.1:51066-75330 GCA_014220935.1 Platorchestia sp. MABIK
TTGAAAGTAAAATGTGTGCTCTAAAAATCATAAAGAAATTTTTTCCAAAAACTTCATGTAACACTTTCCGTAGATTTTTTTACCCTAAAATTATAACTTTTACCCTACCTCTTGCAAAAAAATTCATATAAATCCGGAATAAAATAAAACGAAAAAAATTTCTTTATGATTTTTAGAGCACACACTTCACTTTCGAATGCAACAAACCGCATTGCTCTAGCTCTGTAAATTTCGGAGTTATTATGAAAAATACATATATATGTTTTTTTTATAATAATAAATAATTAATTTTCTATGCCCCCAATGAAAATTTTTTATAGAAGATAAGTTGTTACAAATGTGGAGATCTAGTAGTCTGCAAATTTTCATAGACGTACGTCCCATAGAAAAAAAGTTTCTGATTTTTGGATATGGTTGCCTTAACCCCAATCTAATCTGCTGTTCTTTCTTGGCTCATTCAATCTACTGAAAATTTACTTAGAAGTTCCGAAACTGATTCAGGGCCACAAGTGGCTAAATTTAAAACTTATTCGTAGAAGTTGATACTACTACACACTTGTGGTAATAAATAGCTTGAATTGTTTAAGGTAACGGCATCCCTAAAAAATACTTTCTACTATGGAGTTTGAAGCTTTAAACTATACAAGTTTTCATTTTGTAAAATAAACGGAGGTGGTTTCGAACATTTTTTCCATTTTAGAAATAAAAATTTTAAAAAATAACGGAACGTGATTTTCAAATTCCTTCTTCCCGAGTTTTAGACCAAGCCAAAACGAATTGCGCCGCTGAATGTGGCGCGATACGTTAAATTAGTAAATTTCCTGAGTTTCTAAGAATTAAAAATGGAAAGGAATCGAAAAATTCTTCCAGTAAATTTAGGATTTATTGCTCCAAAAGCTACTTTTTCCCAAATAAGTCATATGACACCTTGAATATAAAAGAAATTGAGAAATACTATGAAATAAAGATATATCCCGTTTATTGTGAAATATTTGCCATTGCTCTATTTCTAAAAACCTACACGAAGAGCAACCCTCCACATAACTGATTAAAAAAATTGAACTAACCTTCAGCTCACCAAGTAACGAAACAGTTCTAAACAATAAGCAATAACGGTTAGCACAAATTCGTTTTAGAAGTTTAAGCTAGTAATAATTTGAATTCCGCCAATAGAATGAAACACACCGAATAACCATCAATAAGACTAATTGTTAAAAGCCATGTTTACAGCTTATGCATCATTACATGAGCATTATTCTTTCACAATCATTGCGAACCACTTAAGCCTACACCGCCTCTCACAAAATCAAATATAGAACTAAGATTTGAACTAACGCTATCGCTGAGCCGCTGGCCCTACTCGGAGCCTTGGACTCGCCATTACACGTTTGAACTTTGAACCCGCTTGCAAAGCTAATTTTTACCCTAAAAAAGTTAAGTTTAACTGTTCAGTAGCGTGAGCTTTGAATATTCTGAACTAATTTTTCCGAAGAATACATAATACTAAACGAAACATTTTGAAAATAGTTCCCTTGAGTGTGTGTGTGCAAGGTAGATGACATTTTACTTTGTTATTAAATTCTAATATAAACGTACAATGCTAGGGTAATTTTTACCTTTATCCTCAATTGGTCTGCCTGCGATTCATAGTCGATGTTCTATCATTTACCGATTTCGTGTTCACCTAGCCGCTTCCCTATCTCGTACGAATTTCTTTTCCAGACATAGGATTTTTATAGGTCTTTTCAGCATATTCAATACTTTTCGTTGATGATGAAGTCTTAGTTTTAAATTAAATATATAGAATAATTGATCATTAGTCTTCGTTCAGAGAGCTCTGGTATATGACGTATGTTAAAAATGCACCCATCGACTAAATTCGTTTCATTTAAGATGTAAAATTTTGCGGCGGTGCTAAAATATAGTAATTTTTCAAGTTAAAATATTTGAAATAAAATCAAACTAACTACTTTTCATGACAATTCGGAAATACTGAGTAATGAGATTGATCGTGAAATGAAGTAGATCTTCAAATTCAACTCCTGCGTAATTTCCAAACTATTTCAGCTGATGTGTGATAAATTCACGAGTACATTCATAGTGTACCATTTTCATGTCGGTTTAAATCAAAGTAACTTTCAATTGACATGAATGGAATTTAGTTGATCATTAGTGTAGTATAATTTGATAGAAATAATTCATGGCATGTCATTAATGATAATAGGCAAGTTTTGCAGTATATATTTCAGATCAAATTTGTGTACATTTTGCTGTTTGCAACCTATTTTTTTAGGTTGGGATAGATATTTACGAAAAAATGATAACTTTTAAAATTTGTTATGTATTGAAAGAAAATCTAATCTAAAAAATGATGAATTATTTTCTTGGAAAACATTTCTCCTAAAATATTTATACAGCTTAAAATATATTTCCTTTCAAAAGCAGTCCTATTTTATACACGTTTCTCTGAACGGTTGGTCTAGACAATGTAACTTACTTCAGGATTAAACGTTCCCTCAGTTTACAATGCCAAAGCATAACTTTGCTTAGAAAATTGTTCGATAAATAAAAATATAAAAATAAAGTACGAAACAAAATAACATGAACATTTCTAGTATTTTAGACAAAGGTTTACCAAAATTTATTTATGATAGATCCAATTACATTAAGAATAAGACAAATTTTCGATGCTTGAATGAATATTTCATTCATGACAATTCAAATTTTACATCGGAAGACAGTCAAATTTGTTTCTGATACACTTCATTACTTATGTGACAAATAAGTTATTCTTGGTAACAAGTATCTTAGCCTTGACGATAAATTAGATATAATTGATTAAGAATTATGTAACCTTGATGACAAATGATATTTCATCGGTGACAATTTAGATATCCATTGCGGCGAATTAGATAGCCTTTGTAAAAAATTAGATAACTTTTCCAACAAAATAGATGTTCTGCGTTCCAAATTAGATATCCTTTGTGACCAATTAGATACCCTTCACACATACGTGCAATGAATTGTTGCACGGCTGCATGGAAAAGATCACAAAGGGACAATTCGGGATTTAAGTGAAGCCCTCATCTAAAATACTGCATGTTCAACGGACTTTCAGCGGTTAGGGGCAAAAAGTTCCTAAGATTCTCAAGTGATAGCGACAAAACCTTTATGAGTATTCATGTATATAATTCCTTATTTGCAACTTGTTCAATGTTAGTTAGAAAAATGTAAACTGTTGCTTAACGATCGGTTCAGAGCTGTATTCTGAGGCTAATATGCATGCGTCAACACTTCTCAAATTTTCCTTTGAATTAATAAGATATACCTAATGCAGTACTTAAATCACATATTTTAAAAAGAACGGGTAATTTCTACTTTATCCAATATTGTAGAATGGCGTCCTATCTGTGATGTGCCGCGTGCGCTGGCAAAGATACAAACACATAAATAAACACACAAGTAAACGCACCAATGCTTCTATTGTACAGCACAGTTAAGTGTTCATTCACATTGATATGAACATTTTTGATGAAGACAATTTTAAAACATGCGACATTTAGTTTCAAGCCTGATGCAGTGTACACAACAACGTAAAACACGTGTTTGATGGTTTATGTCCGTCCATTGAACGGCCATAATTCAACGATGTTTGTATAACTGTAAACCACCGATGGCCGTCCTTAAATGTAACGGCCATAATCAACTGAAAATTTTGCAGCCTCAAATCATATCTGGCCATCTTCGAATGCGCTGTCCGTGCTCGACCGTGAGTTGTTGAGTGCTCTGCAAGAGAGTTACAAGGTTGAGCCGGCCTACTTGGCTTCTGTCTCGTCCCTAATCAACCGTCTCGTCCATAATTCACCGGCGACACGTCCTTGATTTTATATTGGGTAGGTGATTGCTGGAAAAAGATTGTTCTGAAAAAATGTATAAATAGAAATAGCGTGCGTTATATTCTTGAAGAATTTTTTGCAAGTGATATTTAGAGATTTATCAGCAAAAGATATAAGACGTCTCTCTCTCTATGTTTCAGAAAAAGTTAAAACAAGACCGTGGCTATCGAAGAAAAGAAAGCTAATGTGATCAAGAAATAAGCAGGGAGGGTAAGCACATTTTAAAAATTTCATAAAAAAATTGATGTGATAAATTAATGCCATTTAAAAAAATGAAGTTGAAGATCAGCTCAAGTGCAACTTTGCGGTGGAGAAATGGGTCGATTCCATCAATTTTTGCAGAAGGGGTGGAGTTCAGGATCACGGTGGAGCAGAGTCAAATTGATTGATCGTACAGCTGTCTCTGCTCGTGTAATGGAGTGATGCTGTGGAGATTGCGCGAAATAATATCTGATGTCTGATTGAAAAAGGAACTGAACGAATGTGTGTAGTGATTGTGTCGCACACTGTTGAAAAGACACCCAATGTAAGATGCGATGAATTATTTTGATATTAGTTGTAAATGTTCAAGTGTGGGGAAGGGTTATTTGGCCGCCCAAATTTAGTTCCAATTATCACCAATCATTAGGATGCGGCTTGATTCTAGTACTTCAAAGTAGTTGTAGGCGTGTCAATTGTCAATCAAGCAGCACCTAGTACCAGCCTCTGATTATAGGTTGAAATTGTACAGTAGCCTCATACAATGTGTGGTAGGATGTCCTTCAGTAATTATAAGCTCGTAACGAAACTTGCGTATTAAGATTCTGTTTCTTGTAATCTATAATCATTAATATATATTTTCCATGTCTTCTTGCATTGTATTGCTTGTGTTCTCGTATGTATTTTTTTAACGTGGAGGTAATGCCAGTCCCTCAAACCCGAGACTTTGGTCTCCTTTGTTAATGCAAATTAATGAGGGGCGTAAAACCATGTCTCATGACACTATATAGCTTTCTTTTGGGTCACAATAATTATTAAAAGTAGTAACCACCAATGACTCAATTGACATTGACAATTGACTCAATCCAGTCACTCTTCTATAGTTATGCTCCTCTAAATGCGAGACATCAGAAAGATTTACAGTAGTATAACTGCTAACGATTAATTTATTGCAAAAGAAAGAGAAATAAAACTCATGGAATTGCCCCCGCATTATCCTAATTTGAACCCCATTGATGATTCATGAAATTACCAGGCAATTATCTCGTCGCCATCAAGAAAATAAAAAACCATGGAAGGGAGACATAGTCAGCAAGTACTTGAAAAAATACCAGGGAGTTCACTTTGAGGTTGCAATGAGTGGCAGACTCATGTCTATTCCAGCAAAAACAACCCTAAAGCTGTTGGAAAAATCCTCAAACGTAGGTCAGTTAGGAAGATAATTTCAAATAAATTCAGCAAGAAGAGACATTGACATTTGACTTTACCTTCATTTCATTGCCCAGACTTTTATTAAAAAATTTATGAAGCTTCTTCCGGCCTTCTTCACGTCGACCACAAATAAGAAGCTAAAATAATTTGGCACGTCGTACAAATCACAAAGCAATAATTCGACTGACCGAGCGTAAGCTGCATGAACACACAGGAAATTAGAGGCTAAAATGTACATTTCTGACCTATATTATTGCCTACTAGTATAGCAGTATGCTTCATTCAATAACTGAAATAATTTCACAGACGAAAGAGATGGGACCATTGCGTTTGTACCAAGCAAAACGTGGAATCTATGCACAGGGTGGAGTACTCCACAGGATACTCTGTGCAAAACAGATGCAATTTCAGATAGAAAAGAAAAACCCCTAAGAGGTACGAGCGATGGTGGGAAGCTGATGAAAACAATGTAAGCGCGAAAAATTGAAATCTCGATAGCCAATTTATGGTTGAGATTCTAGTGATGTACCGATCCCATTTTTTTGGCCGATACCGACACCCATTTTTTGGCCGATGCCGATACTCCGATACTTGGAAATACCGATACTCTGACCGATACCGATACTTTTACAATTATATTAAAAGAAAAACATCATAAGCCCTACATGGGTGTTTTAATAAAATTATTCACTTATATATCTATTAATATAACAATATTGACAATAAAGTTTTTGATTATGAATAATAAAACTGCTCTTGCTCTGTTAACTACATTGTTAAAAAAAAACGAATGAAATCCATTCGATAGGTAAATGTTTCTAATCGTATTGCAACGTAATGTAGACTAGCTCCAATAGCAACTGGTTCCAAAAGTAGACCAAAACAATCGAACGAGGGTTGAACGAAACTTCAACTAGGTTTGGACGAAACTTCAACTAGGTTTGGACGAAACTTCAACTAGGTTTGGACGAAACTTCAACTAGGTTTGATGGATGACATCCATCCATTATACGCACGACGATAATTCGCTGCAGCACACTATCTGCTGCACATCACCTGCAGCACACTACCTGCAGCATACACCTGCAACACAGCACCGGCAGCACACCACCTGTAGCACACCATCTGCAGCACACCACCTGCAGCACACCACCTGCAGCACACTGCGTGCAGCACATCACCTGCAGCTTATTACCTGCAGCACACCGCTTGCAGAACACCTCTTTAGCACACCAATGACAGCACACCACCGGCAGTACATCACCTGCAGCACATCACCTGCAGCACACTACCGGCAGCATACATTTGTAAGGCTGTAAACCACGGATGGCCGCTCTCATATGTTACGGCCATTGACCAACTGAAAATTTTGCGCCTTCAAATCATCCATGGCCAACTATGAGTTTCACGTCCGAGCTCGACCGCGCGTAGTTGAGAGCGCGTTGAGGGGGTGTCAATGCAGAGCAAGCCGACCAGCCTATAAATCGCACATAATCGACCGTCACGTTAATCGCATATAATCGACCGACCGTTAATCCTTGATACGTCCTTGATTTTCCATTGGGTAATTCATAAGCATTTTCAAAGCAATGCCATGTACAGTTGTGCTGAAAAAAATTAACTAAATTAAATAAATAAAATAATAAAAAAGTTTTAAATCAAAATTATTTAAAACTTATAAGTGTGGATGGAAATACAGTGCGTGACTTTTGTACAACTTGATGTATTGTGTCGTGCATTTGGAAGTAAGTAATTTTGAATTTTGATATATTGTAAATGATGCAACAGTTCAAAATTTTAGGTGGTGTATTTTTGTCTATATTATCTCTCATACATTCATCTCTTCAAATGAGTGTCCAATTAGATTCAGCAACAAACTAATGAAAATTCATATGTGCGTTCAAGTTCCCGATCATAGAACTACATTAAAACGTCAGCTTTCACAGCAGTGTGTTTTGTTCTTTCTTTTCCTGCCTAAACCCTTTCGCCGAGATTTTTCCCTACTATCAGTGTTAACACAATAACTGCTATAAGGCTGTTGCTGGCATCAGCTAGTCACAAAACAGAAACGGACTCTGGGTAGGGGCTAGAATAAAATTAGTATGACAGAAGTACAACAAACGAAATAGTTTGAAGTTGTTTTTGATGCCAGGTCTGCACGGTCGTTGAGAATAAAATTCAATTTGATGAATATTTACATTAGTGCGTTTAACGGTTTTTAAAATTTTGTTCCCATAAATCGGTAGTAGGATACATTTAAGACGTTTTACACGAATGACATTTTTCTCGCAATGCTTCCTTTTTGAGCTATAACATTAATAAAGTTCAGGTAAGAATAACATTAGATTGTCGGCTGCGTTGTCGCTGCATTGTTGGAACATGTGCAGGTTTTTGTCGGGAAAAACATCAGTCTCGGTATGACTAAGTTTAGTTATTTTAGATTCCCTTAGGTTAGTTTAGGTTAGCTTATTGAACTACCCTAACGTTACCTAACCTCACCTATCGTAACTTCAATGCTTTATTACAGCATATTTCCATACGTGTCCATTTCTTCACTTTAAATATGACGTTCCTATAACTTCAACGTTGAATAACTCGAAAACTACGCATTAGCGAGCAAAATAGCATTCGTGTAAAACACCTTTAAATATGCTCTTTTATCGATTCTTAGAACTTAATTTTAAAAATCTTTAAACGCACAAAGTAAGTATTGACCATGAATTTAATATACTTTTCGAAACCGGTTTTTATTTCTCTGAAGTAGTTTCAGTTATATAAGTGGATAAGTGCGGCTCACGATGAACTGAAGTCTGAAACTGATTTTCTCTCATGCTACGTGGCAGTCTAGAAAGAACGAAATATTGTTATTTCCAATTCTCACAGTAAGGTTAACTGATTTATGCTCAGGGTAAAGGTAGTTCAAAAATTGCTCGAAGTACGAGAAATCTTTAAACAAAATAAAGTCGTTGTCAACGTAGTGTTTGTAAAACACCGGTTTGAACCCAGGGGGACAGTCATCAAACCACTTCGTTTCATGAGAGCCCTTAAGGGGATCTCCTACTCTGGAGATCCATCATATCTTTAAATTTCACTGTACACTTTTCTATTACACCTAGGGAAGCGAAAATGCATACAGATAGGTAAAATCGAGTTCTGAACATATTTGTTTGAATGAAAATTTTAAATTTTCGCTATGAAAAAAGTAATTGTGCGAACTCATGAAAATATGTATAAATAAGCGCAAAACCCTACTCCTACAATTTTCAACATAGAAGTTTGATTTTAGTCTCATTCGAAGCGGAAAGACTGTGGCAACTGTAAAATGCTTTCCTTTTCTGAATTTCGTTTTAGAAAAAGTTGTAAATTTATTTTTCCCAGCAATTTCCTAATTTTTCTATTGGATCAAATTTCAGGGCTTTTGAATTTCCATTGCAACTAGGTTAACGAAAATGAATACCAATATATAAAGGAAAATCCTAACACATCTGCTTCTATAAACTTTTCGATTTTCGTAAGAGAAAAAAGTTATTGAGCGAACATATAAAATTGGATATATTTGCGCAAAACACTACCCCTTCAACAATAATCAACGTAAAAGCGTGATTTTGGTCTCATTCGACGCGGTACAACATCGGAAATAGCGTAGCGAAGCGTAATTCTATTTGAACTCCAAATTAGATTTTATTGTGAAAAATTCAAAATTAAAAAAAAAATTTTGTTGACAAATGTATCCATAACTTTTTCAAATTCGATATTAAAAAAAAAGAACATTTTCCAGTTACCACAATTCATCCGCGTCAGATGAAATCAAAATAAAGCTTCTTAATTGAAAATTGCAGAAGGAGTAGCGTTTTGCGTAAATACACAGGATGGCGCATAAGTAATGCACCCTTATCTATTACCGCTATATACACTGGATATCTGTAAACAAGATACGACACTCTATCGTTATACCTTTCATAGTTTATTTATTATTAATTTTTTAAAAGGGTGCGTTACTTATGCGCCACCCTTAATATATTTTATGTTCGCGCACCAACTTTTTTCTAAGGCGAAAATCGAAAAATTTTATAGAAGCAAATGTTCTCAAAATTCAATTTTCATATCAGTATGCATTTTGACTTCCCTAGATACTATAGAAATGTGTACAGTGAAGTTTTAAAAATTAGATGAATTAGGTGATCTCACAGTAGGAGATTCCCTTAAACATGTTGACAGATGATGGGGCTAATAAAAGTCCCATAGACAGATTGTCTATTTATAGTACGTAAAGTTACCCAGCAAAAATAAAGAAAGAGTGCATTACTGATAATTCCATTATAGCTTTGAACAGCTTGCTAGTGAAACCCATAAATTTTAGGGTGTCATTCAAAAATATCCTGCACAGACAAATATCATAGGTTATAGTAGAAATAATGAAGGCCATTTAGACTACTCAATATCGTATTTTGTAGCTCTGTATGTGAAATTACGAAATTAAGTTGTTGTGTGCAAAATATTTTCATAACTTTCAGCTACGCGTCATTCTTGTTAATAATTTTAAGGTTACTTCGTTTCCCGTACAATGAACGCATCTCACTGAGATGCGAGCCTCTCTAGTTTACTCGTACTAGTGTGTACAGTGCACATCGTTTTACGTCGGCATGACTTTCCAAAATTTTTAAATCAGAGTAGAAGAGCATCGGGGTTGAAGTTTTCGTACTGGGACTCAGCAGAGCACAAGCGTGCTGAAAAATGATAGGTTTCAAAATCTGCCACAGATTTCAAAATTTTAGATTTCGCTTCATCTTCGAATAACATCAAGATTTTAGAGTTTTTACATATTTTTTGGCGAAAACATAACCTGAACGACACTGACAGGGGATATCCTTTGCAAATAGTTAATTGAAAACGACCTATTGATTACATACTCAATTTCATTTTTTAACGTTATCATTTAATGTCTCATATTCACTGTAGTTTGCTCGTTTATTTAAGATGAATAACGATTTTTCAACTAAGCTGATTCTTAATTCAGAAATGTTTCCTTATTTGATTGGATTAATTTGATTGGAATTTTCTTAGTTTTTATGCATCTAATTCTATACATGGCAAAAAATAAAAATTTTGTTGTTGAAATATTTTAGACTTGCATATTTGCCCGTGAGATGGTCAGCATTTAAAACTATTTAGAATGAAGAAGCGCATTGTGCGGAAAGTGAAGCGTTCACAAATGGTTGAAAAGTGTTGTACGTGAATTACAAAGTGTAATGAAATTAAACCATACATGTCAACTAGGCGATAATACTCAGCTCTTCACATTTTAATGTTCACAGCCGCTACATTTAAACCTTACACGCACGTAAATAAATTTACTCTGAATTACTAAGATTGTTTTAAGCTACTATTATCGAAAGAAAGCACTGACATTTCCAACTGTTCGATTGTCACCAATTATAAGGGCACAGTGAAACTGTATTTAACTAAAAGATTTTATTGTCGAAGCAATTATATTTCAAACTGGATTTGTATATTTATGACAATGCAAAATATGCAATCGTTAAATTATATAACATGAATTAATATTGAATAAAATTCATTAAAAGACAAACATATGGCCTCGTTTTAAGTTTGTCTATGTTACAATTAGTCTAATGGATGAGGCTGTTTCTTTCTTGCAACTTTTTCAAAGCGTGATACTGTTTTGGCAGCGCACACTTAACTGTAATTTATACTAAACCTAACCAACTAACGTCAGCTACAATATTAAAATTCTAACATTCTTTGTCGTACCCATTTAAACCCACCCTAAGAATAACTAATATCAAGCTAAATACTGCAGGAAAATAAGCAGTCTACTCTACACTCATGATAACTGTTGAACACGACAAAACCGTTTTCAAGTCATTACCAGCTGCTTAATTTTCAATACCCACGAGTTGGTTATTTGTACACAGTTAGGGAACCTCTGTTCTAAATCTTACAACCCCTCCTAGTTACACACTTTTTCGCTTGAAACTACCAGAAAAGTTTAAACTACGACAGAAACTTCAGCACCTGTGATGTCGAAGTCGTATTAGCCCACCGTAATATCAACCTAATTCTAGCTCAGGCAAACCTCATCGTTAAGCAGTTAAGCCCAGACCCCCTTGGTGACTCGAAGCCTAATTTCCCTCGGGGGGCGCGGCGCCCTGCACGGGGAATAACTAACGCTCAGGGTGCCATTTATCGGAGCTAATTGGGTAAAATGGACCCTGGAGCCTAATGACCACAATAAGCTCAAACTACGTCACGAGTGGCAGCTTCACGGCCTTCGCTCATCACTAGACGCTGCCGCACTTCTCTGCTTCACAGGAAAACTTTCTGCTTCGTAGCGAGTGATTTCTCCTTTTAAGTTTGAGCTTTTTATCCGGGCAAAAATCTAGCCCTAAGTTCGTAATGCCTATTTGGGCGAAGAACTATTGATAAACTGTACTTATGAGGGATTTCATGATTAAAATTAATAATAGAACAGAGTAACGATAAACAATCTCAAGATTAGTCACTTAATGGAAACGAAGACAAAACAAAACTTCTATGCAACCACAAAATTAAGGCTTAAAGTAAAAATAAGTCGAAAAAATTGTGAAAAAGTAATGAAACTATTAGGTAAGCCGAGGAAAAGGTTACAAAATTTATTGAGATGATGGTTTCAATAAACGACACCTAGTTCATGAAACAGAACGACACTAAGTTACACTGAATAAAAATAGGATATATTGAATAAGGAACAATACTGAGCTGTGCTATTTCGACTAAGGTATTCGGTGCTCGTAGGACCTGCAACCAAACAGAACAGAAACTGAAACCGGTGACACACAAGACTATGGCATTTAATGTGGTTCAATGTACGGGCAGGTAAACTAAGTTTATTGGCATTTGTTTGAACTCACCAGTGACGGGCCCGAAAAGCGGCGCAATACTACTATCAGTCTAGCAGTTTGCCTAAGAAACAAATTAAGGAAAAGAATCCTATTTAAGAATTTCGGATCCATCTACCGAAACATTTTATCTGTGTTTCCTATGTTATTGTCAGAGGTTCACCACTGCAGTGTGCAAGCTTTGCATTTTTATGCGTATTTTCTGCTGATTTAGTTTAACCAACAGTGCTTTTGTGTATGTGTTTCTACTTCATGCCATGTAATTTGTGCTTTATGTGCGTGCTTTCAACTTCACTGCACTGGAGTAATAACTTTCGACTTATCAGATCATTTTCCAGTTTTTCTTTTTAAGAAAAACGTCTATGTCCCTTGCACCAAACCACAGGCCGAAACTTACTCGTATCGTAACGTAAACGAATCAAATTTGGGAAAAATGCGCACCATTCTAAGAGAACTAAAACCAACATTACACAACTCTCAACAGAACAATAATACAACGAACAATAATGAAGCAATATTGAACATGACTAAAATTATAACTACCGCATACAATCAATGTTGTCCAATTGTAAATCGCACAATTGCACCGAAAAATCAACAGAAGTCCTAGATTACTGAAGACATCGTGATAAAAATATAAAGAAACTGCAAGCGTACCAAGCCTTCCTTTGCGAAGGGCGAATATCTAGCGAAATATATAACAGATTCAGAAACTATGTGACAAACCAGATAAGACATCTAAAAAACTACTATTCGCGTAAATGTACTCAATTCAAAACTGATTTAAAAAAAAACTTATTAAAAATTTAAAAGCGAAGAATATAACTCTGAACATTTTTTGTACGTTTCGGGGTAAATCCCATTATCAGCACAAAAACACACGACATGAAAATAGATGTGATTATTTGCAGACACCAATGGTTAACGAGATTACAATAAATTAAGCTGGATATGCACAGTGGGAAAGAACTAGACATATCATTCAGTGACGGTCTACCTTTTGAAATATGCAGTGATTCTAAAACGCGCACGTCAGTGAAATTTGACCCCTGCCCCATGAATGAAATATTGTTGGAGATTATTGAATCGCAGTTGTCTGCATGAATACGGATTGCAGAATGGGGTGGTTGTCCTAGCCTTGATCCTGACTCCCCTATGCTCAGTGATCCTCTGTCCTAGGGTACAACCGGTGCAACCGATGTACCTGGATGCACACTGTGCACAACTTTATTCATAAACAATTGAGGATCGCATTGCAACGGGAAGTTTTTCCTTGAAACTGAAAAACGATCTAATACAAAACTTGTTAACAAAAATAACATACAATTTAATGTTGAAGCATTTGGGCAGAAAAGATTTTAGCTCATCTTTAAGTTTCTCGGATTGAGCACCGAAATATAGGAAATAGATGTAAAGCTTTTCATTAGGATCATTAGTGGATGGAAGACAATTAAGCTTTTTGGACAAAAACTGCTTCAACTGGGATTCTACTAAAGTTACCGGATATCCATTGTTACAGAAAAATTTCTTAAGAGTTTCAAACTCAAAATGCATTACAGTAAAATTGGATGAAATTAGGAAGGCACGGTTTAAAAGCATCTTGATGCTATTCAATTTGAAGTTAATGGTACAAAAACTAAAAAAACTTAGACCTAGTCCAGAGAACGTTGTTTTCCTATGAACAGATGTTTGAAATCTACCATTCACTCTACAAACCAAACAATCAAGGAAAGAAATATTGTTGTTGGCCTCTGCATCCATCGTAAATTTGATCGAACTATGCTTAGAATGCAAATAATCGAGAAATTGAGATGCATGAAATTGTTCTTTGAAAAGCAAAACATTATCATCAACGAACCTCTTATAAAACACGGGTTTAAAATCAGCAGGACGGTCATCTAACCAGATTTTTTCATAATTACACATGAAGATGTTAGCAAAGATGTTAGGGTATCCGTAATGACTTGCAACCTTGTGATCCAGAGAAACTCGTTTTCAATTTCAGTTCTACTGTGTTGCGTCAGAGACTGAAATTCTTACTGTCCTTTGGCTTGGATTTTTGCCAAATAAGATTGATTATTTCAGTTTCTACTTGAGAATAAAACTCCTAGCACTGTCACTGAAACGATTCCAATGTGAGAACCGTGATGAGTTTCTTGAAAGACTTAAAACAACTGCTAACAAATATTTTTTCAATTTTAAGCCTCTCAAAATTTTCAGCTGATGATGGGATTTATCCCGAAACATTCCAAAAATGTTTAGAATTTTATTCTTTGTTTTAAGTTTTTAATAACCTTGCGTTATCGCCAAGCAAAAGATGCGCATCATTAAGAAAACTTGGCGCATACCTAATTCTTGCTATAACCGAAAAATGCGGAAAAGGAGAAGATTGAGTCCATTGTTCTACATAATATAAACTACCACGAGAAGAAAGATATTGTTAACCTTTTTAATGATTTCTCCGTAAACGTAGGGAGAAAATAGCTGATAGCATTCCAAGTGAACCTACTGAACACTTGGAACATATGGATCATGTTCGCGAACCCAACTCTTTTTTTCTCTACGTCTTCCAACTCCTCTGATGTCATTGCATGTAAAAACAACCTGAAAATGAATCGAGCGGATTACAAACATTTTCAACTAAATTACTTAAAGCTGTAGCTGATATTATAGCCCCGCTAATAACCAATAATATTAACCAGTCCCTCTTTCTAGGCATTTTCCCGAACTCCCTCCAAGTTGCTAGAGTAACCCCAATTTTTTTAAGGGGATGAAAAAATCTGCGTAAACAATTATAGACATAACTACCCATTATTTGTAAAATATTCGAGAAAATCGAATATTAAAAGTGTACTCGTATTTCGAACAGAAGTCATTTCGCTATGATAAACAATTTTGTTTTCGCTCTAAAAAATCGACAACGCTGGCTATACTAAATCATTTACAATACCTTCACTCTAATTTCGACGAAGGAAAGCTTATTTTCTCAGTATTTATTGATTCTCGAAAAGGATTCGCTAGTGTGGACAATAGCTAATTACTCTCAAAACTCCACCGCTATGGCATTCGAGGAGTTGCTCATGATTGGTTCAGAACATACCTAACTAATCGGAAACAATACGTTGTCAGTGACGATGCAAAATCGGACCTACAGACAATCAGCAATGGAGTCCCACAGGAATCTATCCTTGGGCCTCTCCTATTTCTAATCTTTATGAATGATATTTAAATCTACATCATTTTTCAAATTCATACTTGTTGCCGATGACAGCACGCTATCTTCGGTACCATCTCTCTTTGTTGGAATTTTACATTTACGGGGTTATGTACTAATTTCTTCAGTTGCATTTACATGGGTTATATTAAAACAAGTGTCACTGAATTATTGCATAGAGCATATCGTCACTCAAGTTCTAATAAAATATCTCAAGACGAAGTGGAAGATATCACAATGTTATACTTGTACAAGTATACAAGTTATACTTGTACAAAATAAATACCCTGTATCTTTTGTCAAAAATCTGGTTGGAAAGATTTCAGACAAAAAGCTTTCCTCTCCTTCTACATTTCTGACTGCACCAAAACAGAAAGTGTTCGTCGAGCTCCCTTTCTTGGGCAATCTGAACAAGGAGATGAGAAAGGAGCCTTTATCCCTGATACACTCTTATTTTAGTTGCATTGACGTGCTACCATTTTATAGAAATTGTTTTAAAATAGGTTCATATTTTAAGAGGAAAAAGCGTTTGGAAGAGTGCCTAAGAAATGGTTGTGTCTACTTGTATAAATTTGATTGGTGCCCGCAGTCCTACGTTGGAAGAACCACATTCCAGTAATTTTTTCGTCACAGCCGACACTCTGGAATCTCCCATAGAACAGGCCGTCCACACTCATCTCCCTCCCAATCAGCTATCAGAGATCATTGTCATAATTCGAAACACCTTTTTAAAAGTTCTAATTTCTCCACTCTTTGTAGAGCTAGAGATGAATTTGATCTCAAAATTTTGAAATCGTTGTTCATTTTTACCCATAAACCTTGTTTAAATCATGATCAAAGTGCAATGAAATTAAACATTGCTCCAACGGTGTAAATTGAAGGGTGTTCGGGTGTGTATGTGTATAGTTATGTTTCCTTGTGTGGATGTTATTGTGTGTTTGTAAGTTCCCGAGCATCATAAAAGATAAGCATCTGCCCTTCAAAGAGCCCATCGTTCATATTAGTATTAAGTTATCAAAATCTGTCGGAATTCTCCATAAAGTGAAAAATTTCTTGCCTGAAGAAGCTTAACAAGTACTTTACCGAACGCTCATTTCACCGTACCTACAATAAGAAATAGAAGCATGGTACGGGACTGATAAAAATAAACCAATATACCTTTTACTCTGCAAAAAAAGAGCCATCAGAGCGATAAAAAACTAGACTATAATGCTCACAAAAATGTTTTATACACAAGTTTACAAGTAATTAAACTTACGGATCTCTATAAACTCTCCATAGGTAATTTCATGTGTAAAACACTGATCAATGGTGGCGATAAAAATCTCAAGTAATTATCAACTACACGAACTGGTCAACAAGAGCATTTAACCCGTAATAGAAGAAACATCATGGCTCCTTATTATTCAAAAGCTCGGTCACAGCACAGCATCCTCTCCGTTAGAACTAAAGTTGGAACTCTATCCCCGCGGAGATCCGTGAAAGTAATTCTTACAAAGTATTCAAAATAAATCTTGAATCTCATTTCTTATCAGAATACGAGTCGTATAAGACAACCAAGAAGACTTGTCTCCTACATGACATGTCCTGATAATGTAATTTGCCATGGTTAATATCGGTGTTCTTCAGTCTGTTCTTAAATCGTTTCTAGAATATACTGTTAACATCTAGCCCATCAAAACTATTCTGTAAAATGAAACATCTCAGATCAAGTAAACTAATCCATTGATCAGTCTAAGGGTGCCTGCATACTAAAAGACTTGAAGCGAGAAAGCAAGCGAGCTTGAATTGATTAACATAGATTCCTAAGGGAGAACACACACTGAAAGCGAGCAAGCGTGCAAGACTGAAGATTGGCTGAAGCAAGAAAGCGGCTCAAAGATGGTTTCACGCTTGAGAGCTGCAGCGGGAAGCCTCTGGCACAGGGCTACCGAAATTGGAACGTTCGTAGAAATTTCACGCTTGAGAGCAGCAGTGGGAAGCCTCTGGCACAGGGCTACCGAAATTGGAACGTTCGTAGAAATTTGGCACGATTTGCTCCAAATCTCACTTTGTTGTACATTTGGTATGACGGTAGCATTAATTTAAGAGGTTTATTATGTTTTAGAATATTTACGTACGGATGTCATTTTTACGCGTGCACTCTACCATTCAATTCTAAAAAAAATGTGCTTAAGATTCCAATTGCTATTTCTATATCCTAATCACGGTGATGCTAGGAAATGAACGAAAATAGTTCTTCAAGAAAAAAATTTGATTTACGAGCTGCACCCATGCTGGTACATGCACAACTGCATAGAACGGGCAAAAATTGTTACCTGCACTTGAAGTTATTATGAAGTAGATTATTAGATTCGTAGTAGTTGAAGTATTTTGACTACAGTTCGTGAGTGAGACTGACGGAAAAACTGATCGTGTGAAAGCCCTTTAATGAATCCATGTTAATTAATTCAAGCTCGCTTGTTTTCTCGCTTCAAGTCTTTTGGTGTGCAGGCACCCTAATGAGTAACTAGGCTAAGTGAATCAAGTGAGACATTATTGTACACCTTAGAATAGCGTTGATGGTGGGATATCCGAAATTCGCTGAACTTGCCCACAAGTAGCTATACTCAAATTTGATCATTGTATTAGACCTAAGTAATAATCTACTTCTGAATCGCTTGTGGTAAATAAATTGTTTAAATTAATTAAATTTCATAATTAGTCAACTTCACGTATTACACTCACGTAATCTGATTGCGCTTCATTCAGTAATCGCTTCTCTACCGACAGCACTCGATGGGCAAGTACTTACTAATTTCTTGACAAACATTAAACTGTATCCACTTACAGAAAACCAACACTCTCTCTAGAAAGAAGAATACAGGTAATTTGATTTGTGAAATCAGTATACTTAATTTTTGAAGTTTGAAGTTTGAATATTTGTTCGCTATGTGGCTCAGGATCAGGCATAAAGAATAATCCTTTGGTACCAAGCGTGAATAACACTCAAAAATGTTTCTTTGATTTCTTTCTGTTGTTCAGGTATTAGATCGTCAATGGTCATACAGAGCGGCTGTGTAAAGTTTCATGATAGTGGACGTAAGATCTTTACGTCGGTTCACACATTTTTGAAAATATGTTTGGACAAACATCAAACCTTATGATCTCATTTTTTAAGCCCGACAGGTTTGTAATATTTCATTCCTAAGTCGTTTTTCAGTACGATTCAAGTTGAACAACAGGTTTATTTTCTATGCTGAGTTAGGTTACAATTTTTTCATAGTAACGACTGAAATAAATTCCGTTTTCTTATTTCTGAGTCTCATTTACTAGGAGTAGCTTATGCTAGTAATGTGAGGAACTTAGAAGCACTTACATAAACTCCTTTCTTGCAATACTGAAGACATCCGATCTGAAAGGATCCTCTCACTGCTGAAGATCTTTTGTACAATCAATGAACGCCCTTTCATTACTGAGGACATACTTAGTAGCCCAGCATCAAGGCATTCTAACATGTGAAAGCGCACTCATAAAACTTTAAGCCTAAATATGTTTGGCTTCGTAATGAGTCTTTTATGATAAGCTGCAAAATATTTTTAATATTTTGCTGCGTTACCCTAGTTTTGAGCATTTCAGGCTTTAAATGCGGGCCAGAATGAATCTAAGTTTTTTTCAAAGTGGCTTAAATATTATCAGTGCTAAAATATTACATGTAAAAACAGAAATCAATGTAATTTTTAATCTGAACTGTGTCTGCAAAAATTTGAAATTTTTTTTTCAGATTTGTTTTCCACCTGTTTCTTCAGTATAGATTTGGCTGTTAAATCTTCATTAATAAAACACTGAATAGGAATCAGTTATACTTGAGAATTTGAGCTGCAATGAATGATAAATAAACACTTTGGAATTTTAATTTTTAATGAACGCTGTTGGTGAAAATAATTAATGCTCAATATCTCTCCATTTTAGGTAAATTAAGAACATTAAATTCTTAGTTTACATCTGGTTCGCTCTGAGAATTGCCCAAGCCCAGAACATTTATCTGTCATTCCTTTTGCAACAGAAAGCTGCTGAACTTCTTCAATCTACACACTCCAAGATGAAGCTTTAGCATTCACCTCACCTGAAAGAAAAATTCTTAGCCTTTATATGAACCAGGTTTAAGGGGGCCAACCCAGGCCCCTGCCCTGTCGGTCCGATGAGCCATTTTTTTGTTATTGTTGAAAAAAGACCCTTAAGTGATGAACTATTCAGTCTTAAAATTTTATGGCGATACGGACACTAGATCCCCCCTCCAGGGGGGTGTAAGGGGACCAAAAATTCTGAATTTTCGATCCCATATGAAATGAAAACCAAACGGGAAATAGAAAATTTGAAGCAGCAACTTTGCCTACAATGCTTCAAGGATTCTAAAGCTGTCTTTGGTTTTGTTCTAGCATAAAAACTCAATGAGTTCTATTCTTTTGATATATCAATAAAATTAACTAAAAACCAAAACGTCCATTTGTTTATAAAAAACTAAGGCCTGAATCGAAAAAATGAATCTGAGAAATTGTGTTTCTTTTTAAAAATTACATATCGTCAAATTTCATAAGAATCAAACTACAAATATAAGAGTTCATAATTTAAAAAAACAAAATTTCTTGTAAATTACAATTCACAGTGTGAATATGAAGTTATGCATGGAGATTAACGAAATAAAAATGAAAACAGCATTCAATTACATAAATTGTCCATTTTATAACAGTTCAGATGAAAATTTGTTCATGCCATTTTACTAACAACCCTTATTTACAACATTCTAATGTATAGAAGTCAGTGAGTTTTTATGCCTGGAAAAAACAAAGACAGTGTTAGAAACCTTGGTACATTTCTAACAAAAGGATGATCCTTTTCTTCCCAATTTTACAGATGATTTTTTTTTCATCAAGCTCAAAACCCAAAATTAGGATATATGCTAGTTAGTGATCAAATATCGCAGATTAAAAAAAACGAAAGTTTCAAATGGATAATTTGACACCATGCTTTTGCTTGCAATGCTTCAAGAATTCTGAAACTGTCTTTGGTTTCGTTCAAACATAAAAACGCAATGACTTCTATTTTCTTGAAATATCCATAAAAATGCACCAAAATACTAATATTTCGTATTTTTCAAAAAAATAAGGTCTAAATCGAAAAAATTGCACGATGAAAATATGTTTATTTTCAACAAATACATATACTGACCAAATTTCGAACGAATCGGATCACATTTTGAAAATCGCAGTGTTGTCCCCCTTAACTGCAGATATTCCAGTAAAATTGACAACCCTTGCATTTTTAACATTCTCTAAAGTCTATTAATGAACCATTACATCTATTCCTTCACCTGTGGTCTTTGACAAATACATTACGAAGATTATACTGAACAGGATTCTAATTCCAATGCTTTAAACATGAAATCGTTGTGTTATTTTTGTTGTCAATAGCATCATGATAAGTCATTTGTTCTGGCTCGGTTCTATAAATTCTGGAGGCACAAGTAGATTTGGTAAATTGCAAGTTCTTAAGAAGTGCAAAATCCAAATTATACCATAAGCGATGGTATAAAATAATGAGACGAATTTCTTCAGTGGAGGAACTAATTACATGGTAATCAAAAAAGTTTTGTCTATTGTTAGAGAAAAAAAACACTTCTCTGTATATGTAATTTATACTGTAGTCTTCGAAGTAGTCGCCATCGGCATCCAGCACCTGGTATTCCGCCAGAAGGAGCCAGCACTGATGAATAGCAAAGGTGTGTTTTTCATTCATGACAAGGCCATGTCATCTTTGTGGGATATCCTTCATCAGTGAAGCCGAGTTGCGCAAACACTCACGGACTTGTTTGCGTCCAAAACTCCTGAGTTTTACCGCCAAGACGAATGTGAGGGCTTGTCGCAAGTCCTCCTACAGACTCCGAAATGTTATAATCAACGTGAGTCTGTGCAAGGACTCCATTACTGACTTACGATGAACAAACACATCAAGATAATTTAGGCCGCATTAACATCTACTATTAGGAAATGAAGTCACACATCCGTATGTTTGGTCATAACACATAAAAACAATTACAGTCGTTTAAGTACAGGTATATCATAGAATTAATTTCTAAAATAATAAAAATAATCAACTCATTTTACAACAGCTTCGGTCATAGACTATTCAGCTGACGCTTCGGCGATCTTTCCAAACTTAGTAACGCATTTGGAGTTTTTCAAGATTTCAGAAGTTCCAGCGAATCCCTATTAAAAATCATGGCAGTTACTTGGCATGTTTATTGGATTTTGGCTTAACACACGCGTAATATGGTATGTTTACAGGAAGAAATGTCATCACATGTAAAAGTGACCCGTATGTCGCTCATAAAAAGTCCATAAATACCTGTACGACATTTAAGATAGGATGGCCAAGGTTTATTTATGGTATTTTTTCCTACATCCGGATTACGGTATTTATTTTCTCACCGGCCAACTTGCCTTCTTCTGATAATAATATGCTTGAAATCCTAGCATAGCAAAAGATACTAATGATGTATGTATAGTTGTATAATCAGATCAGACTGTAAGGACTTCAATGCTACCCAATCCGGCCTCTAAACATATAAAACGGCATCTGTGATTAGTTGAAATGCAACAGCCACCAAGACTATGGTCAGCTGTAAATAGTTGCACGTCAGTCAGCAACTCAGTTAATTAATAGTCATTGAGCTGTGGCCCGGCTGCACTGGGTCCAATATCGCAGGATTTCGACCCCGCCCACCCCTCTCTCTCCACCTCCGAGTTGCTACATGAAGTTGCCATTCGCGCCAATTTTTGAACTATGTATTACTACTGAGGTTTATTAACGTATCTGTTCGCTTTACAGTTATTATTAATCACTGCATTATAACCACAACAAGTACTTAGTAAGTGGGTACTATAGCGGAATACCAAAGTTAACCTTCATTATATCAATGTAATAAGTTATGACAACGACCGCTGGTGTTTGGCCATTCGACCCTCCATCTCGGCACTCAAAAACAGGGATTCTCTAACTTTTTTAACTTAATCGTAAACGAACTGAACTTGGCCTACCCTAACCCAACCTAACCTAACCTTACCTAACCTACTTAACCTAACTTAATTTAACTTACCTAACCTAAATTACCCGAACCTAACAATGCTGTAGCTGCTCGGAGGTGGTGCTGTAGCTGCTCGGAGGTGGAGGGAGAGGGGAGGGCGGGGTTGAAATCATGCGGCATTGGACTCTGTACGGCCCGGCTAGCTGCGCGAGTCATTCAACTTCGGGGGGGCTGAGGGAGGGGTTTGCCGGCCGGCCACAGCAGTGCAGCATCGACTATCAACTCCCAAAACACCAAAGTTTACAATAATACTAAACACACATTTTGGAAATCTGGTCGATTTTTAGATGGTGGGTCATTTTAATGTAACTGCTGTCATCATAATTTTTGAGAAACGTATAGTAATTTAACGATATGTAGGTAGTAACATGAACGTTGCTGGGAGCTACCTAAAATTTTCTTCAGCATCAGCGTATTGTTCATTTCGGTAAAAGTTCAACTGTTTCTTGCTTTATTACTTGAATATATGAGTTATTCACTATTGATAAAAACTAATTCATTTTAGTTTCTTCGGAGCATGATTTCATAATTTTTAATCTGGTATGGAAGTTGGTAACTGCACTCAATGTTACCAGATGTCACAGGATGCAGTATTCTAATCAAAACAAATATATGTGGCTTTTATTTGATCTATGCATGAAAAAATCAACATAGGTATGTTTTTGTCATCACATGAAAGACATTTATGTCAAAATTTAACGCAACTCAACAGAAAATAAAACAATTCGGTCCGTTGGTCCGTTTTATACAGGTTCAAACCTCGTTCAAAGTAGCCTCAAACGAGGTGCGGTTTATGCGAGCCGGTCGCATCGTTGCACGGTAGCGAGTTACCTCAGTCAATCTTCAGTGCTGCTTTTGTTTGGTTTTCGTTCTCGTTGTGATACCAATTCCACTTTTTTGAAAATAATATAAAGAATTTACATAGTGCGTTAAAATACAGTTGATAGAATTATATCTTACGCAGTCGTGAGTACTGCTTTTTCCTATATATGCATCATTTTAATCAATTCTGTGACGCTAAGAGTACCTATTTAGCTTGTTTGCAGTGTGGCGGCAGTCATTTTTTAAAATCTTTTCTCTGCGCCCCTGCAGTTATTTTCTAAACACCCCGCAGTATCCGCTCCGTGACTCCAGTGATTACTATGATTTTTGAGTGACAGTAAAACTGACAGCTTGTGAAATAGTTCATCCAAATTCTATGTGGGAAGGAATTGCAACGGTTTAATGATTAAAATTTTACGTTTATAAGCACTTATTAGGCCCTGCACTACTTTGCAGTTATGACTTGTCAGAACTGTACGAGTCCTGGCCTGCTAACTATGTATTGATAGGCCTAGTTTAGCTTAGGTAGGACCGTAGCGGCAGAGATGCTAACTAGCAGTGTAGTTAGAATTGCTTGGCATGCGAAATCCTAGTAATAATGTAATGATAACTTGAACCACTTGATTATCAGTGACTTGAACATACTGTCTTTCATTTTGTTGATCAGAACTGTACATGTGTAAAAGATTATGTTGTGTGTGTAATTAATTTCCATTCATTTAAATTTCATTATTGATGGAAATTGGAAATGAGCTTGCATTATTTGCATACCATTATTTTCTCTAATATAGGGGCCGCCATCCATATTCAAAAATTTGTCAGATCTCTCCAGATATTTGGAGGGAAAAGTAGGTGCAAAACACTCCACCATATTCAATCTGCTAGAACTGTGAGCTATCT